>JAESUZ010003053.1:0-139943 GCA_017311185.1 Proteles cristata cristata | reverse complement strand
GGGGCGCCTGGGTGGCTTAGCCGGTTAAGCGTCCAACCTTCGCTTAGGTCATGATCTCACGGTTCGTGGGTTCGGGCCCCGGGTCGGGCTCTGTGCTGACTGCCAGCTCAGAGCCTGGAGCCTGTTTCAGTCTGTGACTCCTTCTCTCTCTGAGCCTCCCCTGCTCACGCTGTCTCTCTCTCCTAGAAATAAATAAAACATTAAAAAAATTAAAAAAAAATTAAAAAAAAAAAAGAAGAAATTATTACAAACTTTTATTTACACTGGTTGCACTTTAATTGTATTTTAACCTAAAGAACAGTCCACATGGTGAATTGAAGAACAGTTTGTTACATTCCTTTTTCCTCCAGGAGCAATATATGATACAGAAGTCTAGAAGTTAGCTTTTATGAAAATCACTGGAAATAAACAAACATAATGTTTAAAAAAACTAGAAAACTCCTTGGACTTAAGAAGCTTAGAGTCTAGGGGCGCCTGGGTGGCTCAGTCGGTTAAGCGTCCGACTTCAGTTTAGGTCATCATCTCACGGTTAGTGGGTTCGAGCCCCACGTTGGGCTCTGTGGTGACAGCTAGCTCAGAGCCTGGAGCCTGTCTTCGGATTCTGTGACTCCCTCTCTCTCTGATCCTCCCCTGCTCATGCTGTCTCTCTCTCTCTCTCAAAAATAAATAAAAACATTTTAAAAACTTTTAGAGTCTAATTTTAACACCCGGTAAAATAATGAAACAATATTGCTATGTGGGATAGAATGAAGATGGCTGACTTTGGGAATTAATTATGGCATGCTTTATGTGACAATAAAACAGTACAAAGAAATCAATAAAGCAACATTGGAAGTTTGGAGTGTGGCCAAATATTGAACAATACCTCCTACATACAAGGCATTGGCACTAGGTATTTAGCATCTAAGGAGAATTCAAGCACTATTATTGCCTGTAGGAACTCATAGTTGACTAATGAGATGAGGGGCAATAGTTGGACATAACTGGCTATAAGGTGAGGTGCAGAGTAGTAAGTGTCCTTGCAGACAGATACTTGAAGTGTTACAGGATTTCTTTCTTCTGTTGACCTAAAGCAATTTTCCAATGGATCATTCCAGCCCAGGAAGGAATCCCTGGGCTGAGCATTGTCACATAGGAACACAGAAAACATGGTAGGCTTTCCTTCTATTTAGCAGAGCCCTGAAGTTAATTCCAAATGTAACTCAAAAACAGCAGCACCTTTACTAAAATGGGGAGAGGACTACTCTTAAAGTCCAACTATTAAAAAGACCAGGGAGGAAGGTGGCTTCACAGTCATCAGGGGACACAGTATCAAAGGTTTCAAAGTTGCAAAGGGAAACCATTTCAAAGCCTCCAGGATTAGGTCCCAGAGAGGCAATTAGAAGGCCCTTCTCGTGAAAGAGTTCTGAAGTATTTACACGAACATGCCCAAGAGAAGGAGTTTATTTCTAGACTACCAACACTAAGTTTGCTTTCCTCCTTAAGTCTCTAGATCTTTGGAAACAAAATATTTCATTCCCTTGCTGGCGTGGCCCTAAATGGCATGGGAATCTAACATTTTCATCTAAGTGCTACCAAGTGCCAGTATAATAAACCAGGCAAATCTGCAACAGTCACCGGGGTTATTCTAAATATCTGGATGGTTGACAAAAAGTTTAATTTGATGTCAACATCGTTACCTCAAGGTAACATAGTTAGACTCCTCAGGTAGAACTCTGGTTCCCTTTTCTTGTGCTCACACTTATCCTTCTGTGTTTTACCTATCTGTTTCTCTTCTGTCTCTCTCCCACTGGGCTTAATTTTAGGAGGAGAGACACTGTGTCCTGGCTCCCAGTTGTTTCCACAGTACCTAGCACAGTGTTTGGAGCATTACTACGTACTCAAAGAATATTAGTCAGATGAAAACACTAGGACAAAGTGTGGTGGGCCATCACTAAGTGGATAAGATATGCTGTGATATGATAAGATAATGCTCGGGTAAGGCAGTGGAGAGAGAGTTCTGCCAAGGGTCAGCCGATTCCTTGGAGATTTGCCTAAGTAGGTGGCACCATAGCTAGAGTGCCCTTCTGTGTAAGGACTTTTTCTATATTTCAGTTGAAGATGATCAGGAATGAGGCGCCTGGGGGAGCCAGCTTGATTGATATGCAGATACCATTTTCATACCCAAATGAGGACTTTGGAGCCCATGTGGTGCCACTTCCATGGTTTAAACATGGAGAAACTGGGGCACAGAAGGCAACAGCTACTGTCTCTGAGGCACAGGAGCCTTTCACACGCATGTCTCCGGACATGGTCAGTGCTCTTCCCTCTGCAATCAGCTGCCTCTCCTAAGGCCTGAAGCTCAACAGGCCAGCATTTCAAGGGCGGCTCCACAAAGGATGTACACATGTGGCTCTGGGAGATATCTTGCCCTTTCCCCACCTCATTTTCCCTATTGGGAAAATCGGCCTTATAACGTGTGACCCCCAGGGCCATGGCGAGCTAGCCTTAGAGGAAACAGTGCTTGTAATGTTCCTAAGCAGAGTGCCTGGTACGTAACTGATTCCCAGCTCCTGACTCCCTTTTCTTCCACCTGGGCACATGAGGGCTTTCAGGACACAGAGAGATGAAGAGTGTCTTTAGTGGTTGGGAAGGGTCAGCTGTGTAGAGGGTCTGGCTGCTCAGACCCATCTCATCCTTCAGGAGACAAATTTGGAGTTCAACATTGCATCAATGTGCTCTTGCTCTGAAGAGGCTCTCCTCCTTGCTCACTCCTGACACCGCCCCCCCCCCAAAGGGAACACAGCCTTCCAAACACAGACTTTCCAATTTTCCTAGTAAAATGAATGAAAGAACCTTTTGGGGAATAAAGTGATTTCTTTTTAGCTCTACTTGTTTACTTTTCCATAAGCTCCCAAGATGGCTTACATGTTAGCTGTTAATCACACCATCTGTTCAAACAGTACTTCAGTAAATGATTCAATTCATACTTTTCTTCTAAAAGAATCTTTTTAAGGACAGTGTTTATGTCTCTGTTATCCTTCATTTGGCAAAGTAGTATGAGCTATTTTAACTTTGCTATCGTTGTAAACACACATTGAGCTCCCTACTTCTTAACTGTACAGAAAACAAGACAACTTCTTATTGTTCCACTTGACTCTCTGCTTATAGGGGCGAGGGTGCTAGTTATTAGACAGAAATTCTGTATTTTGTAAATGTATTTTAAATTTATTTATTTTGAGAGAGGGAGAGCAAGCACAAGTGGGGGAGGGGGCGGGGGGGGGGAGAGAATCCCATGCAGGCTCCATGCTGTCCGTGCAGAGCCTGATGAGGGGCTTTCTCTCACAAACCCACAAGATCATGACCTGAGCTGAAACCAAGAGTCGGATGCTTAACCAACTGAGATACCCAGGCACCCCAGAGGTTCTACACTTTTTAAAAAGAAAAAAAAGACAAGAATTTCCAGTCAGTATTTTCTCTGATATCTTGAGTTTAGTAACAATGACTAGGTCCTAGCTACATAAGACTATTGAGGCAAGTCCAAATGAACAGAGGATCCTTAGCAGTTGGAAAGCATCAGCTATGCTGAGGAGCCTAGCTGCTCAGATGCATCTCATCTTTCAGGAGGCCAAGTTGCCACTGGTTTAGAGAGGTACTGGGAAGAAGGGCTTGGATCTCCTCAGCAAGTTCAGGCCCCAAACTTGGGTGACACCAGGTCTGGGCAGGAAGTAAAAGGGCTGGTGGGGCTTTGGGGGAAAAGAGAGGTTCTGGAGTTGGTAGGGTGAGAAGTGCCGGAGAGTAGAGGTGAACTTCATTTTGTTGCAAAATGTTCTATGACCACCTGAAGGTCCTATATCTATGTGAGTGTCTGGGGAAGTTCACACAGCGGCATGGGTTTGTGCTAGTACTGGTCTCTCCTGCTTTCTAAGACCAGTAGCTACATGGAAGGAGTGCTACCTTGTTTAATCACATACACAGTGTAAGTGGTGCACAAAAGAGGCATATGTAAATTCATGTGTGGGAACCTTGATGTAGTAACTGACTCTCTAGGCCCTAAGTCTACCAAGAGCTGGATCTGGCCCAAGTCCATGATCCAACTCTTGCTGATTCGGTGATACAAATATACTACTGTTCCCAGGAACATCTCGTTTATATCCAAATCTGTGCACAGGATTGATGTAGTGCACATGGTTCTCAACTAATGGAACTCCTATCCAGCCCTGAAAACTGAGCAACAATGTGTCTTCTAATATGAGCCTTCTCCACTTCTCTTTATCTGGCCCAGGAGAATTAATGGCTCCTTCATTGGTGCACAAATATTAACCTATCAAATGCATTTGCCCACTTCCTATCCTCATCAGCTGATAATATTAAGTCTACTTTGGACACAACAGGAGAAACTGCTTCACTCTCCTACTATGTCAGTTCCCCTGCTCTCCTTCATGAGATAGTCTAGAGGGGCCATTGTTATTTTCATATCACACAGAAAATTGCACAGGACTTACAGAACTGACTCATGCTAACCAGAGCTGATGAAGAGAATGTAGAAGGTATTCTAGATAAGACACATGATGCCAGAGAATGGGAGATAGTTCGCATCAAACCCAGGAGCCTGCCTTATTAGCAAAATTATTAGGGATCCAGTGGCCTGAAATAGGTAGCTTCCCTTTGCAACACACAGCCAAGAAAAGAGCATAGTGTTTTAGAGACATCTTTGAATTTTTGTAGAGAACAGATAGCACATTCAGGTGTGCTGCTTCAAGCCATTTACCAGGAAATCTATCATAGTGCCATTTTTGAGAGGGGCCAAAGGAATAAAGGCTCTGCAGCAGAACGAGGCTGTGATAAAAAACTACAATACTGATTGGGTGTTATGATTCAGCAGACCCAACAGTACATATTAGAGTTGTCAAAGTGAATGTCATAGACAGAAATTCTCTGTGTAGTCTCTGGCAAGCCCCAGTTGGAGAATCACTGCACAAGACCCCTAGAGTTTTTGAGTAAGGCATGCCCTTTTTTGTCAACAGCCTCTATTAGAAAGGCAAATCCAGGGGGGCCTGGGTGGCTTAGTCGGTTAAGCGTCCGACTTTCACTTAGGTCATGATCTCGCGGTTTGTGGGTTCGAGCCCCGCGTCGGGCTCTGTGCTGACTGCCAGCTCAGAGCCTGGAGCCTATTTCAGTCTGTGACTCCCTCTCTCTCTGACCCTCCCCTGCTCACGCTGTCTCTCTCTCTCCGAGAAATAAAAAAAAAAAAAATATTTAGAAAGGCAAATCCTGTTTCCCTACTGTACCCTAGTAGAGACTAAACATTGGATTGTGGAATACCAAGTAACTATTTAACCTGAAATTTCCATCATGAAATATGTGTTGTTAACTCATCAGATCATAAAATTGGATATGTGTAGCAGTATTCCATTGTAAAATGAAAATGGTATATAAAAACAGCTGAGTAAGTGTGGAAGGCATTAGTAAACTGCACAACAGATGGTTTAGACTTCCACTGTACATCCTTCACTGCTTTCCTTCAGCCCTCATAGAATTCCCTAGGACCAGTTAACAGGGAAAGTAGAGAACAGAACTGGTTTTTGTATACATCTGCATGGTTTGCTGGAACAAGCCAGAAGTGGATAGATGGTGTATTGCAGCTTTACTCAGGGTTAGCCCAGAAGGACTGTAGTGAATTAGTGCTACTGGTCAAAACTCCAAGTGTCCACTTCAAAGAGAAATGGCCTAGAATATTAATCTATTCATGGATGGTAGTTAATAGCTTGACCAACTTCTCAGGGACTTGGAAAGATCAATATCAGAAGACTGGCACCTAGGAAGTATGGAGAAGAAATATACAGATGGGCGTCTTGGATTGGACACAGTATAAGGTATTTATTTCCCATGTAAATGCCCACAAGATTATATCCACTTTAGAGAAGACTATGAACACTCAGCCTGACAAGGTGTGATAGATTGCAAAATGATGACCAGTTATCCCAATTCCTAAATGCATGTTTTTTAGCAATGTGATTTTGCCACTCTCCCCATCAAGAAATGAATCCTATTACTCTACTCTTTGAATTGAGGCTTGACCATATGACTTGTTATGGTTAATGGTGCTTTCCTGAATGTGATGCATTCAAAATGCTTATAAATTGATGCTTTCTCTCCCTTGTTGAATTTGGGACTCTGAGATCATCTTCACCTGAATGAGCCTGAGATAATTGAAGAGTCCATGTGGAGAGTTGAGATGCTTCAGCTAGCAGCCTGTCAATCATCATCTATGTGAGTGAAGCCTTCCGAGATCATTCAGCCCCATTGCCAACTGACCTCCCAAATCATGTGAGGTAGCCCAAAGGGGAAGAATCACTCAATCAACGCACAAAATCATGAGAAATAAATATCTATTGTTTTTATCCAGAAAACAAACTATTTTGCACAACTCTATGTAAATAAATTTGAAAACTCAGATAATTTTTACTATAATTCAACTTGCCAAATTGACTCCAATAGAGAAGGAAAGACTCCTAGGCGAATTCCAAAATAAAGTTATACAAATTTAGATAAGGATCTCCCTCCCTCCAATAAATGGCACCAGATTAAGAAGGCTTCAAGGGAAAGTTCTACAAAACCTTCAAAGATAATGTTATTTCAGTACTATTTATACAACTTCAAAGCATAGAAAAAGAATCAAAGTTTTTCAGATTCATTTTGTACTTTTTATTTTTAAATTATTTCACCCAGAAATTTTGTAAGAAACGTACAAAAGGGGCCTGGGTGGTTCAGTCAGTTGAGCGTCTGAGCATTGACTTTGGCTCAGGTCATGATCTCACAGTCCGTGGGATCAAGCCCCAGGTAGGGTTCTGCTCTGAAGTGTGAAGCCTGCTTGAGATTCTCTCCCACCCTCCCTCTTTCCTCCTCCCCTGCTCACACGAGCTCCCTCTCAAAATAGAAAAGGATCATACAAAAAATTATCCTATACCCTTCACTTAGGCTTTCCAATTTATTTTGCAGGAACATGCCTTGCATTTATTTATTTGTTGTGTCTTTTTATACTTCTTTAATCTGAAACAGTTCCCCAGTCTGTCTTTTATGACTCAAATTTTTGAAGAATACAGTTGAGTTATGTTTCAGAAAGTTCTCTAAATCTGGATTCATGTTCTGTTGCCTCAGGATTATATTCAGGTTATAATATCACCTGAGAGTTCATCCTATGAACTTTCTTTCCTTCTTATTACTTAGTATCAGGAGACACATGTTATTGACATTAATGATGTTAATCATTGAGTACTTGTTCATGGTGATATATGTTAGATTTCTCCACTGTGAAGTTACAGTTTTCCACTTTGGGACTAATAGTTTTAACAAAACATTCTTATGTATTTAAGCAAGATGACTTTTTAAAAACCTTTTAAACCTAATTTCAGACCTACAGAGAAGTTGAAAGGGTAGTAGTTACCACCAAGATTACCAAAAGATTATGTTATTACATTTGCTTTATCACTCTCTCTGTCTCCCTCCCTCCCTGCATCTCTCTCTCTCTCTCTCTCTCTCTCTCTCTCTCACTGTGTTTATGTCTATGTGTCTGTGATTTATTTTTCTGAACCATTAAATAAGTTGCAGACACAGTGCTTCAGTTTATATTCCTTAACAGCAAGTTCATTCCCTTTTAAAACCAGAACAATTGCAAAAACCAAGAAACTAATATGAACACAGCACTGTTAGCTTATCAACAGACCTTATTCAAATGTTACCAGTTATCTCAATGATGTCCTTTGTAGGAGAAAGAAGAAACTTGTGGATCATGAGTTGTATTCAATTGTCATGTCTCTTTATTTAGTGTCTTTAACCTGGAGCAATTCATTCATTTTCCTTTGTCATAACCTTGAAGATTTTGAGGATTACATGGCAGTCATTTTGTAGAATGTACCTCTGTTTGGGTTTGTCTGATGTTTTCTCGTGATTAGATTCTCATTATGCATTTTTGGCAGAAATGTCACAGAAGTGATGTGTTCTCAGTGCATGATATCAAGATACAAAGAAATGTCAATTTGTCCCATTACTGATGCTGCTAACTTTGTGATCATTTTGATCATTTCGTTATAGTGGTGTCTGCCAGGTTTCTTTACTGTAAAGCTATTATATTCCCCTTTGTAAATAATAAATATATTCTGGGAGATACCTTGAGACTATGGAATTAATTGGTTATACATCAAACATTTACCCCTAGTGTTAGCATTCATTGTTGATTCTTGCCTGAATCAGTTTTTATTATGATGGCTGTCAAATGGTGATTTTACAATTCCATCATTTCTTATGCACTTATTAGTTCATATTCCATTATAAGAAAGAGTTTTTCCTTCTTCTGCATTATTTACTTATTTATTTCAGGAGAAACAATTCCTTTTATTTCTGTGGACTATTATCTATTTTTGCCATTATTTAATATTGATGGTCAGATTGTCCCTGATTTGGCCATTGGTACACACTTTAAGCTGGATTTTCTGTCCTTTTAACATGTACCTGCCATTTTTTTGACCACTTTCTTCTTTTTTTCAACAGCATGGTATGCAAAGGTTGTCATATACTTTCCCAGCCCCAGTCCTGGGATAAGCCAATTTCCCAAAGAACTTTGTTTCCTTGTGGTAGAGAATGGTCTTTCTTTTTTTCTTTCAGAATGGTATTTCTGAAATAAGATATGAACACTAAGTATGCATATTGCCAGTGTGGTGTCACATTTCTAGGTTTTCTCCATAGACAGAGATAGGAAATATGTGTATGTATATACATGTATGTTCTTCAATACATGTAGATGTAAATGTATGTATATGTACATATAAATCTATATAGAGAAAGAGATGCATCTATATATTTTTCTATATCAACGTGCTTATCATTCTATCTAAAGTTACTTCAAAAAGGAATTTTGTGTAGGTTTCCCAGTTGAGTTTATTTTTGTAGTTACACATTATCAATTCTGAACTACTTTTGGTGATTTCTAGTATTAAGCAAAAAAGTAAATATATTTGGATAATAGAGGCCAGGTTTCTAATTGTCAGAGAAGATGGTTACAACTATGAAAACGGGAACACTAAATAGAACCATGTTTTGTTAGTTTGGTAGTAGTATGAACTCAATGTTTAATAGTAGATAGAGAGAGAGACAGACAGACAGACAGATAGATAGTTTTGATTGCCATGTCTTCAAGGTCACTAATCTTTTGCCATGGCTAAGGTGATGTTAATCTCATCCAGTATAGTCTTCATTTTAAGTACTGTAGTTTTCATCTATAGAATTTTGATTTGGTCTTCTTTTGTATCTTCCATGTCTCTTTTTTGATCTTTTGCACACAGACCTACCGTTAAAATAGCTGTTTTAATTCCCTTTTCTGCCAACATTAACAATTCTGTCAGATTCAGGTCAATTACATTGGTTTCTCCCTCATTATGTGGTGTATTTCTATAATTCTTTGCATGCTTGTAATGTTTTGTTGGATATCAGACATTGTGACATTGTGACATTTTACTTTGTTGGATACTGGATATTTTTGTATTTCTAGAAATATTTTTGACCTTGTAACTGGGATGCAGTTCAGCTACTTGGAAAGAGTCAGATTCTTTGGTTTTGTTAGATAGCACCAGATCTATTTGATGGAGGAGTAATTATTCCCCACTACTGAGTGAGACAAGAACTTCATGAGTACTTTACCCATGAATTGTGATACTTACAAGTCGGATAGGTAGGAATAGGTTCTATTCTCAGGTCAGTATGAGTTTTGGGTATTGTTCCCTCTAGTCCTTTTGGATAGCTCTTTCCCCAGTCTTGGGTAGTTTCACACATCACACACATATATCCCTGTAGATCGCCTAAGTTTTCTGTCAGTACAGCCTCCTCTCTGGTAATCTGTCTAAAAAACTTTAGCCACTTCATTCTTCCCAACACCCTTTCCTAACTCCTCAATTCAGAAAGTCCGTACAAGGCTCTACTGATGAGACCTGGAACTTTCAAGGCATTAAGCTAGGACAGTTGTGGGGAACACATTTTCTGTTAACTATCTTTATGGATCACTGTCCCTGGTAACCTGATGTCCAGTGTCTTGATAATCATTGTTTCATTTATTTGTAGTTTTTATTGTACAGGCATCAGAATAAATTGTTCTCTGTTATTCTAACACTGACCAGAAGTGAGATTTATTTTTTTTATAATTTTAAAATGTTTAAATGGTTTCTTTTATGATCTACTTGTTTTATGACCTGTGTCTAATAATTCTATTAACAGAAATTTTGTGTTTCTCTCTTTAGTCTGTTCTGCTTGTTCTTACCATGTGCCTCATTTGCTTATGTGCCTGATTATTCTGGTCATCATACTTTAACAATTATCTGTAGCAAGAACTTTGGGCTAGGATGAAGTCACATTTGACCAGAGAGGATTTCCATTAGTTTCTGCTCGATGGAATATATGGGGGGAAATTGAGGGTACTCCTAGTGGAAGACAACCTTAAATTTTCAGGCTTGGGATTCCCTATATATCAGGGAAGTGAAAACTGAGATGAACTTCTGTATGAGGTCTGGGCCACACCCTGCACCCTAGGGGTAGTACCTTTTTGGGTACCAGCTATTTGAAGGAAGGCAATCATGTTAGGCTCCATACTTTGTATATATTTCAACTTTTGGTTTATGGTACTCTTATCCTAAGAGGTATGTAAACAATGCTCTGATTTGGAAAATTTTCTCTTTGTTTTGTCCAGGTAACGTGTCACTCCCTTTTCAGCATTTCAGTTGTTTAAAGAAGGCATTCTTGACATTGCATCAAGGTTTTTAGAAGTTTTTTTTCAAGGTAGGGTTGGTATGGATAATCTACCCTATCTTAACAAAACTCTGGAAGTTTGCCATGGAGTTTTAGAGGGTGGCCTCAGACACTGATAGGGACAGAGTTGCTAATGAAACTGCCCAACCTGATCATGCACTATCTGGTCACTCTGATCTTTGCAAGCACCTTCTTTATACTGGGCCTTGTTTTTGTACACGCTGAAATTATTCTTGAGATACATTCATTAGGAACATTTGGTTCTATTTCTTGAATTTATGCCTAATTTATTAGCACAAGAGTCATTGTGTAGACACATCTGGTTGGTTATGCAATATAGTTGACAACTTCTAGTTTGGTATGCTCTCTAATGGGGCCTGCAGGTTAGTTTTTGGAGGAAGGTGGCTGATTCTGCACTGAGGCTCTGCCCAGGTGGGACTGTCTGGATTTCCAGTTCTCTTAGCTGTGGTGCAACTAACATAGTGAACAGCTCAGCAAGGTTAACATATGAAGCATTTCAGGTATTGTTCAATTTCTGGTTAGAAAACTACTTGAATATGGGAACCTGGGATCTGTGCAAGTTCTTGGTCAAACAAAACTGTGTACTTGAGTGGGTTAAGCACAGTACTTGCTGGTTAAAAGTGTAACTAGCATCCCAAGAGCAGCATTTTGCATGTGGGACCTGAAGCTGTGCCCCCAGGGTCAAATATTTGCCCCAGAGGGGAAGGTTTTCTCTCTATAGGCGGAGAGAGTTTCTACTTTCTCTAATGTTCTTTCTCTTGTGTTCTTAGAGAACACTGAGACTCAACTAATACACTGTCAGGCCTGTCTCAACCCAGAGCATAACAGCAGCAATGGCAACACAAGGGCTTTGTAGAAAACTAGGACCAAAAGGAACTTAGGAACCACCAGACACAGTTGACGAAGTCTGGGGTAAAGTCCATAGTCCAGAACTATGAGCCTTAAGTGGGAAATGCCAAAAAAGTAAGGGAAGGGAAGGGAAAGGGGAGGGGAGGGGAGAGGAAGGATGGGGAGGGGAAGGAAGGGGAGGGGAGGGGAGGGGAAGGAAGGGGAGAGGAGGGGAGGAGGAAAGAAAAGAAAAAGAAAATTACTGAGGCCTTCCTACAAGGACCTAAGAGGACAAATTAGAATAGGTGACATATACTGAGTACTTAATATGTGCCAGGTAATGTCATAAGTGTTTTAGAAATATTGAGTCATTTCGTTCCCATAGTAGCCCCGTGAGGTAGGTACCATTACAATTCTCATTGTATACAATGAGGAAAGGTAGGCACAGAGAGGCTAAAACATGAGCTCAGAGTCACACAACTACTAAAATGTGGCCCGTGTCCTTAGTCCTGCCCACAGTACTCCTCATTGTTGGGTTGGAGTTGGGTTATGCTGAGGTCAAGAGAGAATTGCATCCCCTACCACCTGGAGAAGGGAGGAGGCTGTAGGTTTGGGGAACACAGGGACAGCAAGGGCAGCCACATTGGCAGCACCTCTTCTGCCTAATCTGAATGGTGGAAATGTCCCTACCCACTTTGTGATCAGGGCAGGGAGAAGATTGCAAAGGGAAAAGGTCCCAGGTGTGAGCAGGGAGTGGGTTTCCACCTTTGTTCCTTTAAAGATGCCACTGAGCGGTCAGGGGCAGATCTGGAGCTGCAGGTTTGTCCTGAGCCTTAATTTCATCTCTTGGGCAAGGACAAGCTAGACCCATGAAAAGGTTGCCCTGAGCCCTGGAAAAGAAGGCGAGGCATCCTACCGGGTCTCTGTCGGCATCTAGCGGTCATTGGGGCATAGGACACCCAACACGGGCGAGGTGAGTGTGAAGCTGACAAGTGGGGAGAACAGGAGAACAGAGAAGGGGTTCTTCACTTCGGGGTGCAGGGGAAAGGCGGGAGCCTCTGTGAAAACCACCCCCCCAGGAGTCATATGTGAAAACAGCGCTGGTGCATTTCCCTGTAGCTGCCATCAGGTCCGCTGTGGGTTTTGTGACATGCACAATTTAAGAAACCACAGCTAGAAGGTCAGGAAGTGGTGTGCCAGAGAGAAGCTGGCTCTGGGCTGAAGGCCTTCCTACTGTGTCCTCACAGTAGGTAGGCGGAAAGGGCACAGACGAGGCCTCAGCTCTGTGCCCTCTGCTCACAAAGCATGGTGCTGGGTGGGACTGCACCAATGGGAACTTCTTGGTGGCAATAAGATCCTCAGAGGACAGGGACAGGCCCTCCCTGACAGAGGCCACTTGGGGCCCCTCGCCTTTTCTAGGCCATCTGGGCCTGGCCTGGAAACCTCTGGTTTCTTTCTTCTACTCAGCAGCCTGGTCTCCTCTAAGGATCATCTGGTCCCAGCATGCTCTCCTTCACTCCCTTTCGTGTAAGACCTGGACCCTGCCTCTTTCCTTCTCCATAACTGCCACCTCCCATTCTACCCTGTGGGTTCCCCTCCATACTCCCAAGCATGGCTGCAGAGGGGTTCACTGCCCCCCACTGCAGCTTCTCTTTCCTTGGGCCCCAGATGGCCGGCAGACAGAGAAGTATGCTTCAAGGGTTTCACTCAACATTCAGGACCCACACAGTGGGGCCAACACATACAGGAGCCACAAACAGCAAAGAACCTTCCAGAGGTGTCAAAGTTACCATTTCCGGTCTACAGATTCCTTCTCCCCCTGGGTTACTATTGACACCTGGAGGCTCACTTGGGCTCCTGCCCTCTGCTGTCTTCTCTGAGGGTTGACTCACTATACCTTCCCGGCTTTAGTTTGCTGCTTTGAAGCATAATTGTGGCCTGGCCAGAATATCCAGACAAGAAACTAACTGGGCGCCCCGTGTGTCCAGTGTACAGTCGTTGTCTCCAGTTTGGATGGGAGAAGACTCCAGCAGCTCACAAGAATAGGTGGATGAGACTCAAAAGTATTGATGAAATTAGGAAAGTAATCAGAGGCAGGAGGCAGAAAGCAAGCACTTGGTTGATAGTTGTCACCTGGAGAAATTTTTTTTAATACTGATTCAAGGTTTCACCCCAAACATAAAATTAAAATTTTGGTCTTTGGAATATAGGCTTTGGTGTTTTCTTTTGTTTTCTTTTGTTTCGTTTTGTTTCAGAAGCTTCCTGTGTGATTTGAAGGGGTTTTCAGGGGTGAAAACATGGCACTAGGTGATCAGATGAAGTCACTTCAAGGAGCAAGAGGAGGTCTGGTGAGGAAGTTGGTGAGGGTCAGTCAGGGTGCCCTGATGACATTGACCTAGACCCTGAATATCATGATGGTGCAATGGCTAGAGATATGGCTCTGCTGAACCCTTCTCTGAAGCCCTTCTATAATATTTGTCCCCTGGACACCCTAATATAGAAATTGAGAGGGTCAATGATGAGTGTGATAATTGGGGATGAGAATTCCTGAATTCCTTGGTACATGGAAGCCTCCAATGCCATCCTGTTGGCCCACACATTGTCCACTTATGCACAAGAATACCTCTCATATGATGAAAACACAGAATGTCTTAAATGCTAGGATGACACTGGAGTAATTAAAATGACTCTACATAGACTACCACAGAATAGGATTAAATCCCTATATTATTTCTCATCTTGTTACCAAGTAATATGTGAATCAATCATTCATATCTTCCCCGTTACACCTGTTTCCAGTGCCTAAGTACAGCCTTTTCTCTACCTTCTTACTGCTTCTACTTCATTCCATCCCAAACCTAGACTGAGGTGACTACATCATCCCTATTCCTTTGTAAACAAACACATACACTATTTTACTACCAATTGAGGTGCAAAACAATTTTCTTAATGCCTATTCTCAAATCCTCAAGCCATACATGAGCCTCCCCATGCCTCACTCTCACTTTGCCAAATGTGTGCCCCTCACTTTGTCTCTGAAACCCACCCAGTTCTTCGTCCTATATCAAATTACTTTTTAAAGAAATATTACCAAGTAAGGTGCAAACTAGATATCCCAGAACCTGACATTCAAGCCACTTATAATCTTCAGTATCTCTCTCACCCCTACCCACCAAGCCCCTCAGCTTTTGTGATATCATTTATTTTTTAATAAACGTTTAATTTCAGAATAGATTTCAATTTATAGAAAAGTTGCAAAGGTAGTACAGAGTTCGCATATCCCCTGCACCCAGTTTCTTCTGTTATTAATATCTTTTATTAATGTGGTGCATATGTCCCAATTAAGAAACTGATACTGATACATCATATTCACTAAAGTCCACTCTTTCTTCAGATCTCCTTACTTTTTACCTAATGTTTTTTGTTTGTTTGTTTGTTTGTTTGTTTTTGTGGGTTTTTTTGTTCCAGGATCCATCCAGAATACCATTACCATTAGTTGTCATGTCTTCTTGGGCTCCTCTGAGCTGTGAGCTTCTCAGACTTGTCTTGTTTTTGATGACTTATCAAAACTATCAAGTTTTGGAAAAAATTGGTTAGATATTTGTGTAATGCCCCTATATTAAGGCTTCTCTGTTGTTATTTTCACAGTTAAACTGGGGCTATAGATTTTGAGGAAGGAGATCACAGAGGCCAAGTGCCATTTTCATCACATCATGTCAAGAATATTTACTGTCAACATAACTTAATGTTGAAGTTAACCTTGATCACCTGTCTGAGGTAGTGTTTGTCAGGTTTCTCGACTATAAAATTTTTTCCTTTCTCTTATACTGTACTCTTCAGAAGGAAGTCACTATGATCAGCCCGCATTTTCATTAGCAGAGAGTTATGCCCTCCCTTCTTGAAATCTCAGTATCTACATAAATTATTTGGGCTTCTTTGCAGGAGAGATTTGTCTCCTTTCCTTCATTTATTTATTCAATCATTTATTTATATCAGTGTGAACTCAAGGATATATTTATTTTGTACATTGAGTTATAATCAAATACTTCAACAATTTTGTTAATGAAATTGTTCCAACATTGGTCATTGGGAGCTCTGTCTGTTGGCCTTATGTCCCATTGACAACTCCTATCAATGGAATTTTGGGGGAGCACTTTCTTACTTTCTGTCACTGGAAGATGCTCCAGGTTCATCTTGTATATTTCCTGTCCCAGTCCTAATATCAGCCATTTCTCCAAGGAGTCCTCATTCCTGTTATTGGAAAATTGTATTAAAAACCAAGATCGAGGGGCGCCTGGGTGGCTTAGTTGGTTAAGCGTCCGACTTTCGCTTAGGTCATGATCTCGCGGTTCGTGGGTTCCAGCCCTGAGTCGGGCTCTGTGCAGACTGCCAGCTCAGAGCCTGGAGCCTGTTTCAGTCTGTGACTCCCTCTCTCTCTGACCCTGCCCTGCTCACGCTGTCTCTCTCTCTCTCCTAGAAATAAATAAAATATTTAAAAAAAAAAAAAAACCAAGATCGAGGTCCTGGGTATGTTCATTGGTACTGGACTGCTCACTTAATTTTTTTTAACAAGTAATGTGCAATGCAGATATCTCTGAACCTGACCTCAAACCATCCCTGACCCTCCATCTATTCTGTAATCTCATTCTAGCATAGACCCCAAACCTATCCCTTAGGTAAAGTCAATGCTTTATACTACCAAATAATATAGGAAACAAACATTTCTGAAAGTTATTCCATCACTCTCTGATTATATATAAAAATCTTTATATTTCATAGCCAACTAGACATCTACCCCCATCACTTCTTCCATGACCCCATCCTACCTATACTATGTACTATTTTTCTGATGAAGTAATCTGTATTCATCCTTAGCACATTCCTTATCCTATCACTTTTTTTTTCATCTGTCTCATCCACTGCTAACTTGACTTCTATCCCTGACCCTAATCCAAAGCCTCAATATATGTAAAATTAGTATTTTTAATTATCAATTATATAGAAAACAGACATCCTCCAAACTTCACAAAATTCCAGACCCATCCCATTCCTAACTCTTATCATAACACTTATATAATAATCATGATAATAAAGATCATGTTTTATGAGTAGCTCTTCTGAAAAATGGACACACATAATGCTCAATCCATCACTGACAGTTACTTGATCCCTTCCTGCTACCAAGCCCCCCTTTCAGTTATAGATTACTCTTTTTCAGTGTCTAAGTAGTATTCACAACAGCCATCCCTGATTTCATCCCATCACTGACCCTGATACCATGTTTAATTCTCACCAAGTATTTGACATACACCTTCTCCATTGTTCCCTGTAATACCTGTGATTGTGTGATAAGCAAGTTATATGGGAAAGAAATATCCTTAATTTTGAATCCATCCCTAACCATTATCCTATTTTACGTCACTCATTTTACTACTAGTAATTTTATAAACAGAAATCTCTGGTCCTTATTTTCACCATTAACAGCTGCTGTGTAATTCTTCCATTTAAGTAAAACCGATATTTTGTCTGATTACATCCATCACTAACCCTTACATCACACCTGCCACTCAGTCTTCCTAATCTTCATATCATCCCTGATACATGCTATTCCATGTCTTATATAAATTCCTAATTTTCCAAAATTAGCAACTAACACAACAAACAACTTATTCTTGTATATCTGATGCTGACTTCATCCTAGTCCCCCACATCATCTGTGGGGGGACTTTACTCTAAATAAAATCACCATAGTTTTAAAAATTAAGTACCACAGGGGCGCCTGGGTGGCTTAGTCGGTTAAGCGTCCGACTTTCGCTTGGGTCATGATCTCGCGGTTCGTGGGTTCGAGCCCCGCGTCGGGCTCTGTGCTGACTGCCAGCTCAGAGCCTGGAGCCTGTTTCAGCCTGTGACTCCCTCTCTCTCTGACCCTCCCCTGCTCACGCTGTCTCTCTCTCCTAAAAATAAATAAAACATTAAAAAAATATATTAAAAATTAAGTACCACATCTCTAAAACAAAATTATCTCCTATTCTTTACAAAAATCACTTTTTAAAATTAGCAAGGAAAATACAAAGTAGTCTTCTTCAGCTCTTATTCCATTGCTGACCCGTTCCCCTTTTCTGACACACTTTGGAACTATTCCTTATCACATCACTCCACTGATAAAAACCCTCAGCCTCATCCTTACTTATTGAAATCCTCTACACTACACCATATCCTATTTAACAATTATTATTCTTAATTACCAAGCAGTTTGAGAAGTCAGTTTTGATACACAGCTAATCCCAGACCTTCACTCTAACCCTGATCTTCTTAACTTGGAATATTATTTGTTTTTTTTAAATAAAAATCAATGTGAGAAAAAGAAATCCCACATTCTGTGAAAAATCCTGGTATCATTACCAAGCAATACGTGTCATAGTTTAGAGACTAAAAGGGTGATTGTAGCACTGAGCCTGTTAAATGAATGGACATGAATCGACAATTTCACTTATGAAATCGTCAGTTGCGGCCACTGGAGTCAAAGGTGGCACTTTCTGTAGAGCTCTCTTGGCATTGGTGATCATTGGTTGATATAATTTAGCTCCATAAATGTGAATCAGGAGAAAAGAAAGGAGATCATTCTGGGAGAATGAGATTAGAGGTATTAATGAATGTGGGTCTGTGCGTGTGTGAGTGGGGAGGTGTGTGTGGGGAGGGGGAGTTCTTTTTCATTGTTTTGTGGAGTTTTTGTTTCTGTTTTTGTTTAATTGAAGTGTAGTTGACATTGGTTTCAAGTGTACACCTCTTGCTTTCCTCCTCCTTTCTCCTCCTCTCTTCTCCGTTGTTACCGTCTCTATAACTGCCATTTCAACTGTCTTTTATGGTTCTTCACCTTTATCTTACAAAACCTGGAAGTAGGGGCGCCTGGGTGGCTTGGTCGGTTAAGCGTCCGACTTCCGCTTAGGTCATGATCTCGAGGTTCGTGGGTTTGAGCCCCAGGTCGGGCTCTGTGCTGACTGCCAGCTCAGAGCCTGGAGCCTGTTTCAGTCTGTGACTCCCTCTCTCTCTCTCTGACCCTCCCCTGCTCATGCTGTCTCTCTCTCTCTCCTAGAAATAAATTTAAAAAACAAAACAAAACCTGGAAGCAGAAGGAGGATAGCATAAGAGCCACTCCCCACTCCTCCCTTCCCTAGTACCCTGGATGACCAGCTTCCAGACAACTCTTTTTTTTTTTTTTAATGTTTTATTTATTTCTCTAGCAGAGAGAGAGAGACAGCGTGAGCAGGGAGGGTCAGAGAGAGAGGGAGTCACAGACTGAAACAGGTCCCAGGCTCTGAACTGGCAGTCAGCACAGAGCCTGACGCGGCCCAACCCACGAACTGCGAGATCATGACCCAAGCGAAAGTCGGACGCTTAACCGACTAAGCCACCCAGGCGCCCCTAGACAACTCTTATAAAATAAACAACTATTGATCATGCTGAGAGACATTCAAGGCATAGCAGAGCTATCACGTTCAGAAACAAGAGATTTTTTTTTTCCTTTTTTATGGCTGTGTAATGATTTTTTTTTTACAAATAGTTTATTGTCAAATTAGTTTCCACATAACACCCAGTGCTCATCCCCACAAGTGTCCTCCTCCATGCCCATCCTCCCCTCCCCCCCACATCCATCAGTCCTCAGTTTTTGTCAGCATTCAAGAGTCTCTCATGGTTTGCCTCTCTCCCTCTCCCCCACCATTTCCACCCTTCTTCTCCCCTTGGTCCTCTGTTAAGTTCCTCCTAATCCTCCTATACGTGCACACATATGATATTTGTCCTTCTCTGCCTGACTTATTTCGCTCAGCATAACGCCCTCAAGGTCCATCCATGTTGCTACACAGGGCCAGATTTCATTGTTTCTCATTGCCATGGAGTATTCCATGGTATAGATAAACCACATCTTCTTGATCCATTTGTCAGTTGATGGACACTTAGGCTCTCTTTTAAAAATTTCCTGGGGTCTGAGTAGTTGAGGTTGATGGACACTGAGGCTCTTTCCATGTTTTGGCTATTGTGGAGAGTGCTGCTATGAACATTGGGGTACATGTGCCCATATGCATCAGCACTCCTGTATCCCTTGGGTAAATCAGAAACAAGAGATTTAAAAGAACCTGACAGAGCTCTCAAAATCCACACTGGTTCTGTAGTTCCTGGCTGCATTTTGACTCCATGATAGTCCCTGAACCAAGATCCCAGTGGTCTCTTGCATTCTCCTTTGTTTTCCTGTCCTATCAGCTTGCTGTCTTTTGAGAGTGAATACCTGAAGGTAGAAAGTAGTTAGAACTCCAGGAGGTGCCCCCTTGATTCTGTGTGACAGTGATCTGAGAGGCTCTTCAGAAAGTGTACCTTCCTACCCGCAATTCACTAGGCCTCTGCCTGTCATTCAGGAATGAATTCTGTTGGTTTCATATATCACAGATAAAGTTATAACTTTTGTCTAGAGATTATTCTCATATACTCCTGGGACCTAGCTGAACATAAATACTAGTCTGGACCATCAATTTGAAGCAGAGGTGAACATTTGGCCATAAAATGCTGTTTCTCTAAGTTGGAAACAGTGTGGGTGAAGATATATTCAGTCCTAGATGCTGGGGACAGCATACTCTTTCTGTAAAGGCCAGATAGTAAATAATTTAAGCTTTACAGACTACATATGGTCTCTGTCCCATATTCTTAATTTTTTTAAACTTTAAAAATTTAAACACTATTCTTTGCTTTCAGACCTTATAGATACAGGTCACTGATCAGATTAATTTGGTGGACCATACTTATCCAACCCCTGTTTAGAGAGTCTATTTTATCTCATAAACCCATCAAGGCCTTCTACCATTTTGTGAGCTATCCATAGTACCGATATAGGTTTATGATAAGTTTACCTTCCCTGTGTACCTGAAAAGGGATTGCAGAATTGGGTTTGTGTGAGAGAGGAATAAAATTTCATTTGAACACATGGATCCTCAATAATTCCAAGACCACTTATTGAAAATGCAGTCATTTCCCCACAGACTTGAAATGCTACCACTGTCATATATTACATGTCTCAGTCAGATAGTTATGGATTTCTCATCAGTAAGTACAGAGGCTAGAAGACAATGGAATATCCTCTGGAAAGTGTTGGTGAGGAAAAAAATCAATTCAGAATTCTGTTATCTGTTGAAAATATCCTTCACAGATAAAGCTGAAATAAATGTTTTCAGACAAAATGAAACTGGGATTATTTATTTGTTATCAGTAGACATGCACTAAAATAAATGCTCTAGGACATTCTTCAGGCTGAGAAAAAATGACACCAGGAGATTACACAGATTCTCAGGAACCAATAAAGAATATCAGAAAATTTTAAGATCTGGTTAAACACAAGAAACTGTATTTCTACTTAGCTCCTTTAAGATACATATGAACGGTTAAAGCAAAAACTCTAACGTTATTTCACAGGGTTTATAATGCATGTAGATGAATTAACTATGATAATTATAGCATTAAAGGACACTGGGGAATGGTAAATGGACCATTATTGTTGCAAGGATTCTATATTCTACATGAAATGGATACATTTGGACTGTAGGTTCATTATGAAAAGTTAAGGATACATATTATAATTTCACTAATTTTTCTATTGTTTATTTTCTAATTCATTAATTTTTGCTTTATATTTATTATTTCCTTTTGCTTACATTGGGGCTAGTCTGCTCTTGCTTTTTGAGCTCCTTAAGATGGAAGCTTCTATCACTGGTTTTAAAACATTCTATTTTTCTAATATAACCATTTTAGAGCTATACATGTAGACCTATGTATTGCTTTAACTACATCCTACAAATTTGGATATATTTTTATTATTTTTAGTTCAAAATATTTAAAAATTCCATTGTGTTTCTTTTTTTTAACCCATGAGTTACTTGGAAATGGGTTGTCTAATTTCAAAATATTTGGATATTTTTCATGTATTTTTGGATTTTTATTTCTAATTTATTTTTGTCGTGGTCAGAAAACATATTCTGAGTAATTTCAATCCTTTCAAAATTTGTAGACACTTGTTTTTGTTCCCAAGAAAATGGTGTTTATTGGTAATTATTCCATGTGCTTTTAAAGAGAACATGTATTTTTTCCATTGCTGTGTGGAGTGTTTCTATAAGTCAATTATATTGATTTGGTTGATATTATTACTCATCTTCTTCTGTCCTTACTGATTTTCTGTCTACTTGCTTTTTAATTATTGAAAGAAGAGTATGAAATTGCCAAATATAATTGTGGGTTTGTACATTTCTTCCTATAGTTCTGTTAGTATTTGCTTAATAATTTTGGAAATTCTGTTTTAGTCAAATATGTTTAACAATGTTCTATTTCCTTGACGAATTAAGCTTTTATTATTATGAAATATCCCTCTTCCCCTCTGATAATACGTTTTGCCCTGAAGAATACTTTCATGACATTGATATAGCTACTTTGGCTTTCTTATGATTAGCGTTTCTATCATAGAACTTTTCCATTTGTTTAATTTTAGTCTATTTGTGTTCTGCAGATTTAACATATATTAAACATCATATTGATGGGTCTTCCTTACTTATCCATCCATATTGGCAATTTTTGACTTTTAAATATAACTGGAGTTTAGTACATTCATATTTAATATTCATATGGTTGGCTTTGCATCTACCATTTTGCAATCTTGTCTATTAATTTCATCTGGCTTTGCTTCCATCTTTTGAATATTTTGTATCCGTTTTAATATTTCATCTTATTCCCTCTCTTGACTTATTATATATACCACTATTTATACTAAATGCTGGAGATTAAAGTACAAAACTTTTATTATGTTCTACTGCCAAATAATTTGCTAGTTTAGGTATAAAATAATGCGATAGACTTATAAGAGGATACTTCCTTACTCAAATATTCTGGTTTTATTCACAAATATCTTACTGCTACATGTTTTAAATGCTACAATGTATTGCTATTATTTTTATTTTATGTAGTTAATTTCCTTTAGAAAAATTGAGAATACATAAAGCCTGTTTTACATTTACCCATATATTTTCTGTTTACAGATCTCGTCATCTTTTCTTGTAGTCCAGGGCTTCCATATGTTATCATTAAACTTCAGCTTGAAGAACTTCCTTTAACATTTATTCTAGAGCAGGTCCACTGGTGATGAATTCTATCAGCTTCTGTTTGACTGAAGATGTTTTCATTTTGCCTTAATTTTTGAAGGCTGTTTTTTTCTGGATAGAAAATTATAGACTGACAGATTTTCCTAATAGTAATTTATAGATGGTATTCCTTTGACTGCTTTGCATCAAATTTAATGAGAAATCATCTTTCACTCTTATAGCTGTCCTCCTCTGTAATCATTCTCTTTATTCAGTCTTTTTATTCAGTCTATGGTTAAGATTTTCTCTTTATCAGTGGTATTCAGAAATGTGACTGTTTTTCCCTATTCTATTCTTCTCTGTGTTATTTGTGTTATTTGACCTTCCTCAATCAGAACATTTATATTTTTTACTGAATCCAATAAATTAATTTCTGCAATTTTTTTCTGTCCTCCATTATTGCCATTTGTTAGTTTGATATTATCCCAAAGGTCACAGAGACTTTTTACATCTTTTCGGCCTTATTTATCTTTGTACTTAAGATTGGATGCTTATTATGTTATATTCACTGACATATTTTTCTGCAGTGTTGAATATACTATTCAGCATCCAGTTCATTTTTCATTTCATGTAATCTTTTAATTTTTTTTCTGTTTTAATTTTTTTAATTTTTTTTATTTTGTTTTTTACAAATAGTTTATTATCAAATTAGTTTCCACATAACACCCAGTGCTCATCCCCACAAGTGCCCTCCTCCATGCCCACCCCTCCTCCCCCCACATCCACCAGTCCTCAGTTTTTGTCAGCATTCAAGAGTCTCTCATGGTTTGCCTCTCTCCCTTTCCCCCACCATTTCCGCTCTTCTTCTCCCCCTTATTCCTCCGTCAAGTTCCTCCTAATCCTCCTATACGTGCAAACATATTTGTCCTTCTCTGCCTGACTTATTTCGCTCAGCATAACACCCTCAAGGTCCATCCATGTTGCTACACAGGGCCAGATTTCATTATTTCTCATTGCCATGTAGTATTCCATGGTATAGAATTTCCGTTTAGTACTACTAATTTTTAGTTTCTATTTGTTTATCTAATTTTCTGTTTTGCTCCCTTATTGTTGTCAGATTTTCCTTGAAATCTTTCAATGTATTTATAAAAACTTTTTTATAATCCTTGTTTGATCATTCAATGTATTCAGCTATATCTGGGCCAGGTTCTATTGACTAATTTTTCTCGTGGATATGGGTCATATTTTCATGCTTCTGTGTACATCTACAGTTTTGGATTGCACACACACACTATTCCTATAAACACATAAGCAAATCTTCAGACTTCATAAAGGCTAAATTCCAATGTCTATATCTCATACCATTGATTTAGAGGAATAAACCAAATTATTGGACTTTTGAGGTCACACTGATTTAGAGAAGTAAATCAAATTATTGGACTTTTGAGATCAAACCTCTCAGTTTGCTAAGAAACAGAAAATTTTTAAAAAATCTGCTTTCTCTACTTTATGACTGACTACAACCATAAACATATTTGGATTCTAAAGAATGAATATTCACAAAACAAAGTATCTAGAAGGCTTCTAAGCAAACTACTGCTAAGATCTACCTCTCAAGAATACAAGGTAGATCATATGTTAATTATATCTCAGCAGAGCTGGGAGGCAAAAAGAATACAAAGTAGAACCTATATGTATTAATTAGGCCTGAGTCAAAGATTGAAATTTCGAGGGCGACTGGGTGGCTCAGTCAGTTGAGCATTGGACTCTTGATTTTAGCTCACGTTATGATTCCAGGATCACGGGCTCTGCACTGAGAAGCGAACCTGCTTGAGATTCTCTCTGTCTCTCCCTCTGCCCCTCTCCACTGCTTGCACAGGCTCTCGCTCTAAAATAAAAATTAAAGAAATACTTTGTAAAAAATATTTGAAATTTTGTAAACAGATAAGTGTTGCTTTTGAAATTCACATAAAACACGAAAAAATGGTCTTAATATAAATTTGATGAAACTGCAAGTTATAAAGGATCATTTATTGCAAGATGCTTTTTTTTTTTTTTTATAAAAACAGGCACAGCATGCTGGAATGATTAAATGCCTTACCTTCTTTTTTTTAAATGTTTTATTTATTTCTGAGAGAGAGAGAGAGAGAGAGACAGTGTGAGCAGGGGAGAGTCAGAGAGAGGGGGAGACACAAAATCCGAAACAGGCTCCAGGCTCTGAGCTGGATGTTAACACAGAACCCAATGCAGGGCTTGAACCCACGAACCGTGAGATCATTACCTGAGCTGAAGTCGGACGCTTAACCGACTGAGCCATCCAGGTGGCCCTAAATGTCCTGCCTTTAATGATCATGTATACAAAGCGTTTGGCAAATTATCATTTAACATAAAATCCAGTCTTCTTAGGTATATTTAATAACATTTGAAGTGGCTTTACAATAAGACTTGAGAAATGCATGAAAAATGGAAAATCTCAAACCACATGAAAATCCCACATATAGATCATGTCAGTTGAAATTTGTAGCAAAAATTTCTAGTGTACAAGCATGGTAACACACACACACACATGCACATACACAAATACAACACATACAGAAGAAAGGGCAGAATAAAATAGATAGAAATATCAATTGAGTTTATGTCATTGAGAGTATCCTCTTTTCCTGTTTTATAATTGCTCAATTTATCATGTCTTTGCCAGATACATATATTATATTATACATGTATACATTCACATTATTATTGTGTACAACCACAATGTAATTGAAGAAAATAAATAATGATATGTTCATCTGTGGGTGAATGTTTGTGTGTTTCAAGTACGTTGGGAGCAAATAAGGGGAGTTTACTGATGAAGAGTAGGCTACATTTATTTAATTTAATAATATCAGCTTTCATGAATGATTGTGCATCTTGTTTACATTTGAACGCATGTACCCATTAAGCTGTCCATGGTGGTTCCCTTGGGATAGCTCCATTTGGGAAGGAGTATTTCCATATGTCTTCCAGAGAACTGTGTATTCTGCAAGATTCTTCACAATGTCTATGTTATATTATAATTCAATAGAACAAATATGTACAGAAAAAATCATTGGTAACAACTTTCTGCATTGACTACATGACCTAAGGAATCTATATGTCTGAACATACGCAACAGGATTGAGGATACAACCATATTTTACAAGTCCTTGTCTGCTTGAGATGGCATTACCTGTGGATTCTTTGCACTTCCTTATAAATAGCTGCTGTACTTTAACTTGTTGTTAAGAACCGTGTCTAATTTTGAGAAATTCTAAACACAAAAGGCTACCCTCTTAAAAATACCAGTATTTCAAAGAATATTAATGAGGCTTGGAAAGTACTCCAGTTACAGTAAGTGCAGAAAATATATTTGAATGCCAGCCATATGACAGGATTTTAGTTTTATTTTTTTAAAGTTATTAGTATATTGTATAAGTTAGAGGTAAGAATGACATTTTGAAATCTTTATTCTTATTGGGATTGAACTACCATTATTTTTGGCTTTATGATTTCTCAAAATCTGAACAGTTTGCCAGCAGCATGTATTCCATAAATCTCTTGGATAATAAGGCCCTTCCAACAAGATAATAAAGAAATTCCAGGTTCTCCAAATATATATGTATATGACCATATGAAAATTGTATCAAATAATGATGAAGATTTTGTTCAAAAATACCTTCAGCATGCATTCAATTATGTTTAAAGAGAAACAAACACATCTTAGTACATTTGTATATATCCTTTTCTATGTGTACACATGTATAAAAATTATATATTTTTAATTATGGTGATTATTACAATAAAAAATGCAATTAAACTTCATCCAAACTTCACTCTTATGTCCACGTACACATAGGTGTGAGGTTGTGTGCATGTATACGTATATGTGTGTGTGTGTGTGATGTATATACAAGCATATCTTGTTTTATTGTGCTATACTCTATTGAGCTTCACAGATAACTGCATTTTGTGCAAATTGAAGGTTTGTGATAACCATGCATTGAGAAAGTCTATCGGCACCGTTTTTCCAACAGCATTTGCTCACTTTGTGTCTCTGTGTCACAGTTTGGTGATTCTTGAAATATTTCAAACTTTTTCATTATTATTATCTCTGTTTCGTGATCTGTGGTTAGTGATTTCAGTTCTCTCAGATGATAGTTACATGTTTTAGCAATATTTTAAAATTAAGGCATGGACTTCTTGTAGACATAATGCTAATTGCATACATAATAGACCACAGTATAGTGTAAACATAACTTTTATATGCACTGGGAAACTAAAATAAATTTGACTCACTTTATTGTGATATTTGCTTTGTGGTGGTGGTCTGGAACTGAATCCAGTAACTCTGAGGTATGCCTGTGTATGTATACATATACAAACTGATATTTAGCTTCATATACAACAAATTTACATTAAAATGGACTTATCCAAATGTCATTTTCCAGATATTTTCATGTCTGTTTTCTCGACAGTTTGTCATTATCATGAAAAATTTGCAAAATCTTACATTTAGTAAATAAAGATAAACGTTGATGAAAGATGATTGATAACTATAACAAATGGAAATCCTTTCACCTTGAAGCTTTAATAGAATACAGAGATTTGTATTTGAAAGACTATACCTGGATCATAATGTTAGAATGATGTACACACAAACTTTATTTATTCAGTAATGTAGCCTGTGAAATATTTTCATAATAAAATGCTAAGATTAAATTTTAAATAAAAATGTAGGTTAAATTTTTGAGAAGGGGGAAAATCCTATATTTTCTGAAGCACTCTTGTGTAGTTGTGATTCAGTATTTGTTTAAGAATATAGGCATTACATTTCCAGGTGTTAAGTAAGCGTCATATGAACTGAACATTTCTTCACTGAGATCCTAATATTTTTAGTGAATGTGACAATCCACAAACTGTTAGACAATGTTTTATTTACTAAAACTCAATGTATTACTCAGAAAAACCTAAAATTTTTCATGAAAATATGATCCAAACCACAACAAATAAATCTCATTTTAATGTAAACTTATTGTTGTGTATGAAGCTAAAAATCCTGTTTCTATGTGTATATTGAAAGGCGTGCATGAGGATATGGAAATTGAGTGGCTTTTTTTTTTAAGTTTTATTCATTTATTCTGAGAGAGAGAAAGAGCATAAGCAGGGAAGTGGCGGAGAGAGACTTCTAAATAGGTTCTGAGCTCTACACCCAGCCTGACCTGGGGCTCAGATCATGAGATCATGACCTGAGCAGAAATCAAGAGTCTGAGGTTTAACTGAGCTATCCAGGGGTCCCTGGAAACTGAGTTTTTATGTGCGTGCTGGAACAAAATCCAAATGCTTAACTGTGGTAGGATCAGGTATTGTTTATGACAGCACTTTATTCTGGATCAGCATGCAGTTATTTTCTGAATCCTTTGCAAGCACCACGCCTTAGTCACTTATGAGAAAATGCTATATAACTGATCCCTAAGACATAATCATTGACATACACATACACAGTAAGGTCATAGGAAGCCACTCAATGTCATATAATAACAGGAACGTGCCTGTGTTCCATTGCAAAATGATGAAACCCTGAGGCTAAATCATGTCCCCTCTGACTTGAATTGATACCTAGTTGAGTATGTGTATCATTTCAGGTGTAGTATGCAGTCTTGAAAACCATCTAGATACTTATCTTAGGGTTCCAGACAAAGAATTGCTTCTCCCTAAATACACCAAGGAGTAATGAATGCCCTGGCTGGAAAATGTAGGAGGACTCCTAGGGAACTTGGGAAGTGAGCCAGGTCAAGAACCACTTGTACTGGTGCTTAGATTTGCTCTTCCCCAAGCCCTTAGGTGCAACCATTTTCTCCCCCTTAGGCCTGGATCTTTGAGGTTTGCTCCCCAAGATCCGAAGACAATTTGGTACCAACAGAAAACACTGGAGATCTAGTGCTGAGTGAAGAAAAAGTAGAAGGGCAACGACTAGGTAAGTGGAAATTGAGTTCTTGAACGGAAAAGAAGCCTGATAAGGGTGTAGGTTTAGGTCCCAGTGTGATTGCATTGCAGATGGAAATCAAAAGCAAAATCACGAGAGTGTGAGCAAGGTTCTTCAAACTGGGCAAGAAGGTAGGAAGCCATATTTCCTGCCGCATTTGTCTCTGGTCACATTTTTTTCACGCCCAACGGGCGGGAGAAGACGGCCTGTGGGCAGTGTTGGGATAGGATTCGTGGAGCAACACTGCCATCGTGAGGAAATCGCTGGAAAAAGCCCCAAGGTTTCTTGGCTGAAAAGACTTTTACTTTGGAAAGGTCCATTCAGTGGGGAAGCTGAAGGGCCGGCCCGTAGCAGGAGCTCCAGACCTCAAGACCTCCTCCTGAGGCCTACCTGGAGTTCTGGATAAAGGCGGGGTCCGGGTGTAGGAGGTGGCCGGTGGGGACGCGAGAGGGCCAGTGGCCGCCAGGAAGTCAGGACACAGGAAGTCGTGGGGTGGGGTCTTGGTATTCGCCCACTGTGGGCGGGACCAGAGGAAACCACTAACAGACAAAGTGCTTGGCTGGTGGGTCTCTCGCCCTTCCCCTCTGAGCACGTGGTGTTCCCATGCCCTAGGACCTGGGCCCTATTTGGTAGGAAGGTCTGAGCACAAAGGACAGGGCAATTCCTGGTGGCTAATGGCAGAGGCAGATGTGCTTGCTGGAGGTCTCAGGTGCCCCCAAATGGGAGCTGGGAGAGCCTGAAGACAAATGGGACTATCCAGCCAAGCCAAGAATGGTTAGCACTTCTGCTACAAGATCAGACTTTGCACAAGCTGATGGGAACCAAAAACAAATGAAGAGGCTTCAAGAGGAACCCACATTTCAAAAGTCCTTGTCTGCTGGAGGTGGCA
Organism: Proteles cristata cristata; assembly: GCA_017311185.1. NCBI lineage: Eukaryota > Metazoa > Chordata > Mammalia > Carnivora > Hyaenidae > Proteles > Proteles cristata. The sequence goes on along the minus strand of JAESUZ010003053.1, from coordinate 110,320 downwards.
TTACCTGTGACCTCGCTTCACTTCTTCGTGTATGGCTGTTGTAGCAGGTACATTGTAAAGAAGCATGATTATTTCTAGAAATGCAAAAACAGGTGGCAAAATTGTAAAACGTGTGGACATTCCAAAGAATATTTGATGATGTTTTTAAAAGACTTCAAGATACAAGGTAGGAAAACTTGTTTTAATGCTTAAAGTTAAAAGAGATTTGGACATTATTCTTTAAAAGCACATACATGTGCAAAGTGAAGAGATAAGAATGCATGGCAAGGATATTTTTTAAGTGTTTTTTTCTTCTGATTTAAGTACCATTTGTTTTTTTTTACTTTGTAATTTCTCAAAACTTGAATGCTTTGCCCACAGGAAGTGTAACTTTTCTGATTTCTTGGAGCAGAAAGGTCTTCTAGGGTAAATATAAAAACATTTTCAAGCACTCAGAAATACATATTGATAGGCAGGTATGCAAATGGTATAAGGTAGTGTTCAAGACTGCAAAACTGCACCCAGTATGTGTTCAATCATGTTTAAAGAGAAGCATACCTGTGTAACGTTTATTTATATATACATATATATGCATGTACTTATAGATAATACATGTGTATATATGTAAATATTTTAAAAAGCAATGCCTTCACAATGATCAGAGCTACAGTGAGCATGCTTTTCAACGTGAGATTCTCAGTCAACATTTATATCCATATTTACATTTATATAAGAGAAGACATTAGTGAAAAATTATTGCTGCATGTAAAGGGTGTGAATGTATCCATTAAGGTTTTTTTAGGATACACATCTGGGTGACTGAATTTGAGAGATAACCAATTTCAACCTGCATTTACTGAATTAGGTTTTTCTTTACAGTTTTTAAAGAAAATTTTAAGATTAAAACTTTGATGTAAATTTTGAGAAATATGAAAAAAAAACCCTAATGTTCTGGGAAATGAGTATTTAGTGTCTGTTCCAATATTAGTTTTAGAGCATATTTAGGTCATTATATTAATGATTAGGTAAGGCAAGTCTCAAAATAAGATTTCAGAATGGTGGCATTATAGGCAATTTATTTCCTGTGTATGAATAAAAACAGGTTAAGTGAGAACCTAATTAATATTCTTTAATGAGTCAATCAAGTAGTTCTTTGCAAATGTTTATTGTCTAAAATCCAGGTCTTGCCCATGTTTCGCGATAATTTCAAACTACCCAGGAATCAGAAGTGAAAATTTTGAATCTAAAAACTTGATGTCTACATCAATCCAATTTAAATGTAAATTCATTGTAGTTTATTACATAAATACAGAATTATGTGTGTGTGTTGAAAGAATGGAAATAAACATGTGAAAGGTTATCAGTGCTCAATACAAGATTTTATGACAGCACTTTTACTCATGATTATTTTCCAAATCCTTTGCAAGCACCATGTGTTAGTTACGTATGAGAGAACACTACAAGACTGATCCCTAACAATTAGTGGCATGTACATAATAAAAGTAATAATAATAAAATCATAGGAAGCCATTGAAGGTCATAAAATCACATGCATTGGAACATGGTTGTGTTCCATTGTTAAATGATGAAACCATGAGACAAAATTATGTCCCTGACTGGAATTTATGTATGTTCAAGTATATGTATCAGTCCAAGTGGGACATTGTATGGAATTCAGACTTGAGAGTGTTCTGGATCCTACTCTTAGATTTCCAGCCAATGGCTGCCTCCTACTCTACACACAAAGCCTGGTGCCCTCTGAGAAAATGGAGGAGGACTCCCAGGGAACCTGGCAGTGAGATAAGTTAAGACGCCTGGTGCCTAGATTTGTTCTTCTCCAGTCCATTATTCCCATCATTTTCTTACTCTCTTAGCCCTGGATCCCTAAGAATTTCCCACTGAAGCAAAAAACTTGGGAAAATGTTGGGGATCAAAGCTGAGTGAAGAGTAGACCTACAAAGCCTTGGTGGGATGGAATTCTTGAAAACATGGCTGATGAGGGTAGATGGTTTAGACCTCTGATTTTTTTTGAGGGAAACTAGGGACTAAAGTTCATACATTTGAGCAGATTTCCCCTAAACTGGGCAAATGCCTAGGCAAGGCCTGGCAAATTCAATACCTGACTCCTTTGTCTCCTGGTGGCTTTTTAAAATATTGAATGGGTGGGCGTGGAGGGCCCAGGAAGTTCTGTTAATCCGGCGTTACTAGAGAGCAATACTGCCACCGAGAGGTTAAGTTAAAAAAAAAGCGTTAGAACTGCTGTGAGGCCTAGCAGTTGAGGAGGGTTTGGCCCTTAAGAGGTTGAGTGGACTCTGGTCTTGAGCTGGGCCTCCTCTTCAAATCTGAAGCAGCTGGGTCTAGTTTTCCTTAAGGCTGTTCTTGATGAAGGGCAGTCAGGGGGGATTTGGAGGCGTTAGTGAAAACATGCCTCAATGGTCAGGAACCCTATGAGGATGTAAGGTGACCTCTGACCTCAGCTCAGCAGATAGCAGAAAAATCCTGCATCGGATGACTAAGATGCCTATTTGGAGTAATATGGAGTTGACCATATGTTAGACTGGGGAAGCTAGATGTGTGAAGACAGTGCTCCATATCTGAAGTTACAATTGTCCGTGACAGAAGGGGTAGTCCTAGCCCTGGAATTCCTCAAACTCAAGATATTTGTGTTTTTGTATTTCGGTTTGCATGAAGAGAAAGCATTTTGCCAGGGAGTAGATGGAAGCTTAAAGCAACAGCACCTTTCTGAGTCCCTGGAATTCAAGCATGAGACCATGACCAGTAACAGGATTATAACTATTGCCAACCCTAATTACGGCTCAGCCACTGACACTCATTTCAGATCAAAGCTGTTTAGAAATGAAAAGTTAAAGGGGTGCCTGAGTGGCTCAGTCAGTTGAGAGTCGTTTTTGGCTAAGGTTCAAAGGTGGGAGCCCCCCGTTGGGCTCTGTGCTGACAGCTCAGAGCCTGGAGCCTGCTTCAGATTCTGTCTCCCTCTCTCTCTCTCTGCCCCTCCCCCATTCATGCTCTCTCTCTCTCTCTCTCTTTCTCTCTCTCTCTCTCTCTGTGTCTCTCTCAAAAATAAACATTAAAAAAATTTTCTTAAATGAAAGTTAACAATAAACCCAGCTAATAGGAAAGGTTGCAAAGAAAATAGCAGGCACTTGCCAGACAATACAAGGCATGCAACACAGAAGTCTTTCAAGCAGAGATTTTCAAACTCCCCAATACGGCAGTAAATTACAGTTAAGCATGCTCTCCCATAATACTCTTTGTTCATCATTATAACCCTAAGTAAGCCACTGAAAATTAAGGCATTATCACTCATTTTGTGTAATGATTTGTAGGATTGGACAGGCTCCTACCAGGTGAGAAGCATTGTCAGTTGGCTCAACTCTTTGGAGGTTGTTGGTCAACATCAATTAATCTTTTACATGGGAATAGCCTTTGTCCAGAGACTGTGTCTCTCAGAAGTGATCAAACAGTCACATTCCTACAGCAAAGCAGAGAGGCCAAGCCAAGGAGGATCACTGAGGTTTCCTTTGCAAGAGTGGGTGGCAGGCAGAGGCAAAGGGCCCATTTTCTGGGTTCAGCTACAGCAGGTGGTCTTTGTAAGCTCTTGGAAAGATTGAAATCCATTCTCAGAGTCCTTAACAGAGAAATGTCCATACCTTTGATTCCAAGAAGAAAAAGCAAAGTGTTGGAACTTTGGGATCAAACCATCCTAGGTATCTAATACAAGGTAAATGAAATGGAAAAATAAAGTATGTCTTTCTGTACTGATTACATATGTGATTAATTCAATTTGAATACACAAACACATAAGGATTCAAACAAGTGAATAGGCATAAGGGAAGAATCTGGAAAGCATACAAACAGCTAACAGTGTCTAACTTTCTAGAGTGATGTTTCAAATGGCTTGCCTTCAACTTTTAATTTTATACTTGTCTGAAACTCCTAAACGTTGAAAGTGAGAAAAGCTTACATTCAAAATTATTTTTTTAAAAATTCAAGAAACCAACATATACCAATCTGCAGTTAAGAAAAGGGTATATCATGGGGCGCCTGGGTGGCTTAGTCGGTTAAGCGTCCGACTTTCTCTTAGGTCATGATCTCGCGGTTCGTGGGTTTGAGCCCCGCGTCGGGCTCTGTGCTGACTGCCAGCTCAGAGCCTGGAGCCTATTCCAGAGTCTGCATCTCCCTCTCTCTCTGACCCTCCCCTGTTCACGCTGTCTCTCTCTCTCCGAGAAATAAATAAAAATATTTAAAAAAAAAAAAAAGAAAAGAAAAGGGTATATCAAAAGTCTATTTGTCTTCTAAAAATGTGCATAAGTCTATGTACATGCAAGACTTAAAGGCCTCAGACTTAACTGTTACGCAAATGTAATATTTTCAAATTCTGCTTATCAGAAAATCCAGTTTTCTGAAGCATATTTGATGTCATATAAAGAGGCTTATGTGGTATAAGACTGAGAAAACAGTAATAGAAAGAAGCAACTTGAACAGCAAGGATATTCCATATGTATCATGAAGCCCAAAGCCACACCAACAGATCCTGACAGCCTGCACACATGTGCCCACACATACACAACTATGTAATAAATGTAACATAAAGGAGCAGAATGCAATAGATCCAACATCAGTGGCATATTTATTGAGTTCCTGTGAGTTAAGAGTATCATTTCTTTGCTCAATTTACTGATTCTTTTCCAGATGCAAGTTATTCTTATAATTTAATCAACAATGAAGGAATGCTACGTGATTTAACCACAAAAAATTATCAGGTTGCTCATTAATAGTAAATGATGTTGGCAAGTGCCCACTGTCCACTGTTGAATAAAAAATTCATAGCACCAAACTCCATGTACAGTTTGATGAGGATGTATGTTTAGAGTGTGTGTGTTTGACTCTGTGTGTATAGCATTGGGCTGAGGGATATGGATATAATAATGAGATGTAGACTAAATCTATTTAGCTCTTGGGAATAATTGTATATTACCTGTAATATTTAAACCAGTGTACTCATCAAGCTTTTTATTAATAGTGGTTCCCTTGGGAAAGAGGGATATGGAATAAAGCATTTCCATTTGTTCTTGACAGATTGTGTATTCTAGGAGATTTTTTAAGAAGCCTCTAATATATTTGTCATTTTATAGCCAATCCAGGACAAATATGTGCAGAAGAAGTTATTGACATAAACCTGATTTGTTGGTCATTTGAGACCTAATGTGTTTATATCTCTAACTGATCACAGAAAACAAGAGGATTCAGCACACCTTGTTTTGAAAATCCTTGTGTACTTGAGTGGGCATTACTTGTGACTTCAGTGCACTTTTGTATGGCTAATGTACCTGGTAATTTTGTATGCAGGAATACTTGATTGTAAGAAATGCAAAAACGATGAGAGGGAAAATTAGAAATTGGAAGTATTCCCAGGAATATTTAATGATGTTTGCAAAGAACCCCAAGCTATACTCAGTGAACAAGTAATGTTTGAACACTTGAGGTACAAGGGAACTAGGATTTATGTTAAAAAAAAAATACAGGAGCACAGGAAGGATGGGAGAAAGTATGGCAAAAGCAGTTTAGGAGTTATTCTAGTTTTCATTGGTACCATTTATTTTTGGCTTTATAATTTCTCAAAATGTTAACAGGTTGCCAACAGCAGGCATCTATCTTTCAATTCTTTGGGAGATATCCTTCAAGAATAAAATTAAAGAAATTTCAAACTGGGGAAAATATACATTGATGTGGGACCGTGCATTTATATTAGGATATGCAGAAGATTTGTGCAAAATTGCACCCAACAGGAGTCAAATTATAATTAAGGAGGGGTGTGTGTGTGTGTGTGTGTGTGTGTGTGTGTGTAAACTAATGAGGCAATAAAAAGAATTTTTTATAATTTATTTACTAAACTGAAGACTTGCAATTTTATATAATATCCTCAAAATGCCCAGGAATCAGGAGGAAACATTTCTTATGTAAACCATAATGTACTAAAATCCAATTTTAATATAAATTTATTGTGTATGAATGTAAATATAGAAGTCTGTGTTTTGGGAGGAGTGGGAAGACATAATCCAAAAGGTTATCAGTGGTCATAAGTTTTATGGCAGTACTTTACCCTTGATCAGCACATGATTTAAATCCTTGGCAAGCATATCTTAGTTACTGAGGAAAATGGTTTTAAGGCTGATCTCTTGGGACACCTGGGTGGCTCCGGTTGAGCATCCGACTTCGGCTCAGGTCATAATCTCACAGCTTGTGGGTTTGAGCCTGTGTCGGGCTCTGTGGTGCCAGCTAGCACAGAGCCTGGAGCCTGCAGCCTGCTTCAGATTCTATGTCTCCCTCTCTCTCTGACCCTCCCCTGTTCACGCTGTCTCTCTGTCTCTCAAAAATAAATAAAAACATTAAAAATTTTTTTAAAAAAGACTGATCTCTTAAGAGATAAATGGTAACACACATACACTTACACCCTCAATAAAGTCTTACGAGAGCAATTGAAGGCCATTTAGTGACATGGGAAAGTGTTTGTGTTCCAAACGGTAAATAAAGCATGAAACAAAATTCTGAGTAACCTCTGATTGGAATATATATATATATACACACCCCTGCCGTGCGGGAGCACTGGACGGCATATAGCAATGAGAGCTGAAAGCAGTGTGGGCCCTCCTTTGCCCCAGTCAAATGGCTGCCAACCATTCAACACATGCCTACATCTTTACCCAGAAAATGGAAACATTCTTGAGAGCATTAGAGATGAGCCAGGCAAGGAAATATGGATTGATACCTGGCTGGAGAGGCCCTCCTGGTTGAATTTCCAGCATTTTCTTTTTCTGTTTAGGCCTGGATCCGTGAGAACTGCCCCCAGAACTAGACAGAATTGACTTAGGGAAAATGCTATAGATGTAATGCTGAGTGAACCAGAACGAAACTATGAAGACTGGGCCTAGTGAAAATTAAATTCTTAAAAGGAGAAGGTGCCTGATAAAGGTGGTCAGTTTTAGGCCTCAGTTTGATTTCTGATGAAAGCCAAAGCAAAAGTGCCTCAGTGTGAGGTTTTCTTAAACTGGGCAAGATATAAGGTAACCATATTTTCCCACGCCTTCGCCTCTTAGTAGCGTTTTTTCAAAACTAGTGCACTACTGCCATCCTGAGGAAATCATTTAAAAACAGCCTACGCCATTTTTGCTTTGTTTCCGTGAGGACTTTCGGTTTAGAAGAGTCGGTTCAGTGGAGAGGCTAAGCACGCCCTGGCTCCAAAGTGGACCTCTCTGGCTTCTCCGAGTTATTGCAGGAATCCTGGCAAAGGACTCACAATATTATGACAAAGCTGAGGTCCTTGCTTAGGAGCTGGTCAGTGGGAAGGCAGGCCTGAACCAGGAAGTCCCGGCCCCGGAAGTTGTGGGGTCGGACTTTGGTTTCTTCCTAGTGTGGGTGACATTAGAAGAAGCCTTTTGGAGCTCAGTGCAGGCCTTGTTGTTTTCTGTCTCCTGTCCCAGCTCTTCAGAGGGTGAGGCAAGCTTGTTCACAGTGTTCTGGAGCCTTAGAATCTGGGCTCCCTGTGTTAGCAGCATCGCAGTGTGTATAACAGTAATTTGAGGCAGACGTGTTTATTGGGGAATCTCAGATACAAAAAAAGACAGGAACCTACTGCTTGCCCGAGGAGGACAAGTTGAGAAGCATTAGAAGCCATCCTGCCAAGCCAAGAAGACCCCAGTCTTCTGCTATGGGATCAGAGGCATACATGTACGGGTCCCAAAATACAAGGAAGGCTAGAAAGAATTATCTGAGCTCAGAGGTAGCAAAGGCAGTTGCTTTCTCAAATCTCAGGCGAAGGCCTGTCAACAGAGCTCTGCTTTTATCTCAGTTCTCTTGCTGGGCCTGGGGAGAGGGAGACTTACAGCTTTAGTTGTCCCAGAGGATGCGGAGGTCCTTGAGGCCTAGCTGTTCTCATACTTGTGCTCTGTCACTGCTTCATAATTTCCGTAGTTGAAGATGCCTACTGAGCTTGACAGAAGAGCCACTGGTGTTGAACATTCTCAAACCTGTACTTCTTGCTTCCAAGATAGTGATGAATGCCCAGAATTTCTTGAGATTCATTGCCTTATTTAGGAACACTGGTGCCCTTCCTATTACTCTGTCTCCATTTGACCTTTTAGAGTAGCTGAAGATGATTTTGTCTTGAGCTTGGGTGGGAGCTTCCTGTGACTGAAAATAATCATTTCTATTTCTGCTGCATTTAAACTGGTGGCAAATGGGTAAAGGAATTAAAGAGGCAGTTTACAAAAGAAGAAATCCAACTGTTTATAAAGGAAAAGACAGTGAACTTTACTAGAGTTCAGGAAGCTGCAGTGGTCAACAAACATTGTGTTTATGTGTATATCATTAATTTCTAAATATATGTACCAGTATTTGTAAATATTTATCTATGCATACATATCTATGTTACAGATATATATGTATGCATATTAAGTTATATATAATTTTTACTATATATAGGTGTATAGATACATTTCTGTGTACATGTATGTATGTATACACACACAAATATATATAAATATGTATGTATACACACAGTTAAATCATTCTGTTAAGTCTTTTTTTCTCCAAGGCCTAGAACAAAGTCTGGAACATAGCAGGAACTAGATGAGTATTTTCTAAATGAATATATGATTGCCTACACATATTGAGAGATCTGGAATGAAAAACATCAAAAGGCTAATACTATTTACCATGCTACCATATGCTGCTTAGGAATGGGTGATCATGCTTTTTTTTTTTACATTTTTTTAGAAGAAAGTGTGCTTTTTTTAAAAAAATTAAGGAATATTTACTTCAATATACTTAAAAATAAGATCCCAGGTTATTAAATATCATCAATAATACATCATTTTTTTAAAAATGTAAATTTTATTCTTGTCTATTTCTCTTATAGATAAATTTTAAGTTTTAAAAATTAAGTTTGCATTTAAAAAAATTGTTTTCTGAAGACTCCTGGTGTGAAAGGGTAATGATGCCAAGAGAGTATGAAATTAAAATTCAAGAGTGTCCCACATATAATAATACACATCTAATCCACCCATACAGATATTATAAATGAAAAGAATACAGCAGAACAAAACCTCTCGGTGCCTATGGTGAGATGATATGATCACAGGTGTCCTTTAATGCTCCCTGGTAATAATTTATTTTCATGATGCCTATATTACATGTGCAATTTAGACCAAATGTAAAGCAATTTCCAAAATAAAGCCATAAAAGAATTATTATCCTTACAAAGGGTATTACATTATATGGGAAAATACTCATGATACAGTGTAAGACACACCAAGGTAAGATTTCCAAGTAACATGGCAAGTTGAACACTGGCGTCTAATTTTTTATCCTGATGTCCCTCCAAAGTGGAGGCAAAGAGATGTTTCTAAAAGGTATAAACTCACAATACAGAAAAAGAGAAGAGACAGCATCAGAAATACTTAGAAGCTGGCAGATGGAAAATGATAAAATTAATAGTAGACAAGAGAATAATTAATTCTGATACAGCAGAAGGGAAAGTAGAAAACCAACCTCATTTAAACCAAACCAGACTTTCACTGTTCAAATTATACCTCAACAAACCTGACAGTACCTTTCCCAAAGAAAGAGGAGGAAAAGGAAGAAGATGAAGAAGAGGAATAGGAAAAAAGAGAGAAAGAGGAAGAAATAAGAATCCCTAATTTTCTCCTCCATTCTGTGCAGCTGGGCTACTGTGCTTCCCTACCTAAACAAAATACAGGTGATAATTCTCTTAAAAAAAAAAAAAAAAAAAAGCTGAAGTAAGGATTCTCTGGACTGAGGACCAGCACACAGAGTGGGAGCCTGGGTCACCCTACTGAAAACTGGGTAAGTTTTCAGATGTACCTACTGGATACTAATAAACACAGTCTTCTTCTCCGTTTGGTTTCTAGAGGACTAGTAGCAAACCTTTTGCCCTCCAGAGGGAAGGGTTGTAAAAGCCTTCTCTGAAGAATTAAACTTGCAAGCCAGATCACTCTACAGTGAAGTCCAGAAGCACTATATAATCATTCAGAGTTTCCAAACCATTTAAATCAGTCTTTGACTGAGTGGAAAATTGAGGGTTCTCAAGTATCTAAAGGGAGCCCTAACAAGAAAGATACAGACCAAAACATAGAAGGACTATCTTGGAGAAGACCAACTTGAAGGGAGAAGGTAACTTTAAAAATTAATTATTATCAATATCATCAGACAAGCAAGAGATAATATTGCAACTGTGACAGAAGAAAAGGATACAGTGAGAAAGATCAAAGTCACAGGGGAAAGGAACACTACAAGTAAGAATAATGTAGCAGAAATACAAAACTCAACAAAGACATTGGAAAAAGACTTTACATGTAATATCAAAAAGAGAAAGAAAGAAAAAAACCAAGAAAATTATACTATATCTGTAAATGCCATTGATTATCTGAATAATAGGGGTTCCCAGAAATTTCACAGGAATGTGGAATATGATATCTCACATCGAAAGGGACCACCAAGTTGCCAGCACAATGGGTGGAAAGAGGATATTGGTAAACTTCAGAACCCGGGTAACAGAGGGAAGATCATATAAATAACATATAAATATGAAGAAACAGAAGGACTTTGATTTCTGAACATCAGCTCTGGAATCTAGACTGTAGTGGAACAATGCCTTTAACATTCTGAAAAAAATTATTTCCAACTTAGAATTTTTTACACAACAAAACTTTCAACGAAATGTAAGGGTAAAAATATCCTCAAATATGCAAGGTCATAAAAATTTACTTCCCATATAGTTTTTCTTAATGCTGCTGTAGCTTGTGCTTTAAAAAAAAAGATTTAGAGACAATTAGAGGAAAATACAAATTTTATGAAACCAAAGAACCAATAGAAGAGATATGAGAAGGGATTCCTTGGAATGTTGATGAAAGGAGTATCAGAATGACGGTTAAACACCAGACATAGGGGAAACCAGAACACTTTGCAAGTGGTCAGAAAATTAGGAGGTAAATTTTGCCAAGAAGATCAAATTGATATAAATACTTATATGAGTGAAACATTTAAGAGACATTTTAGATAGCTTATATACTTCTTTAGAAGATGTCACAAATTTCTTATAGCCATTATGCATAAGTAGGATAGGATTTTAAACAACATCTATTTTCATCATTGTATGTATGAAGTATATAGATATTTCTCTTTTTTTTTTTAACCATTTTTTTTATTTTTAAAGTAGACTCCACACCCAATATGGGGCTTGAACTCAAGAGCCTGAGAGCAAGACTTGCACACTCAACTGATTGAGCCAGCCAGGTGCCCCATGGATATTTCTTAAATAACCATGATGAATTCATGATACAAATGTAGTTATTTGTTTAATATCTGGAAAACAAACCCCAAGAAGAAAAATATTTTGGCAAGATGTTTATTACACATATATGAAAAAAATAATATAAAAATATATATGAAAATAGAAAACTATTTTATTAATGAAAACTTCAGATTATATGTGCAAGGAAAAGAAAACAGCCATGAAATTTTCAAAATTCTAATTATTGTGTGTGAAAAGTAGAATTATGACGATTAATTTTGACAATTGATTAATTGAATAATCTCTTTAGTTTTGAATATATTGAAGTGGCTAGTATCACCTTTATATATGTGGGGAGATAAAGCTATTCTCATAGTAAAAAATTAATAAATTAGAAATTTTATAAGAGTATAGATTCATGTAAATTAATGAATGTGTTAAAGATATAGGCCAAAATTAGATTCAGTAGGATCCAACACATTAAAAAAAATTCACACAGAGACAAATATATCGACCAAATAAATACATTTCTGTTGACAGAATTAATTATTAAATAAATATGCCAATGTGTATAAAATTGCATTACTAAACAAATATGTATGCAACACATTAAAAATGTATATAAAATAAATTGTAGTTCTGCTTGAAAAGCAGACTTGGAAGTAATATGAAAATTCAGAATATAAATATGAATGCAGTTGAAATCTTTTTTTTAATGTTTTTTTTTTTAATTTATTTATTTCTAGGAGAGAGAGAGAGACAACGTGAGCAGGGAAGGGTCAGAGAGAGAGGGAGTCACAGACTGAAACAGGCTCCAGGCTCTGAGCTGGCAGCACAGAGCCCGACGCGGGGCTCGAAACCACGAACCGCGAGATCATGGCCTACGCGAAAGTCGGACGCTTAACCGACTAAGCCACCCAGGCGCCCCGAATGCAGTTGAAATCTGAAAAAATTTAGAATTATGTTCCCAAGATTCACTAGGAACAGATAATCTTTTATGTATTCTAAGATGGAGAAGCAGAAATTAGCTCCTGCTATCGAAGTGATAGAAACATGGGAAAATTCATCAGTACATACATTTTTTATTAAAAAATAATGTAAAGGTACATTTGTTACCACATGTAGGATGTATCAAAAATCAATGAATAGTTACATAAACCTTTAAAAAAAATCTCAGGAGCTGAGCCAAACAATAGCTTTCCACTAAACATAGAAGGACTATTGTGTCCTAAAAGAACCAGAAATTCCCTGGGAAGCTAGGGTCCTTAAGAACTGGTGATTAGAGAAGGCCTCCTCTAGGCCTGGAACTTTCATCATTTTCTTCCATTTAGTTCTAATACCCTGAGACTTGTCCCTGGAAGACAACTTGATAATTGGGGAAATGCTAGAGAACTAACGCTGAATAAAGAGCTGAACTCTGAAGCCAAGATCTGGTGGAAAGGCAATGCCTGACAAAAAATATATCTGATGAAGATGAGTGGTTTAGGCTTAAGTTTGATTTTAGATGGAAATGGAAAGCTAATCACAGTAGTGTGAGCAGTCCTCAAACTGGGCTGTATAGTAGCCAGGTCTGCTTCCTGGTACCTTTGTCTTTTGTTAGCATTTTTTCAGATGGGATGGGAGAGAGAAGAGGGCCTGGGGGACAGGGCTGCTGTGACATTTCTGGAGCACTACTGCCATCATGAGGAAATTGTTCCCAAGTCATGGGTATTTACTTCCAGTAAGACCCACAAGTTGAAGGATATTGGACCTGTGGAGAATTTGAGCATCCCCTGCCTCCAAGCATTACATCTTTACCTTAATTTCTGAGGCCTTCCAGGATAGTGGACAAAGGTGTGATATATTTAATAAGAAGTGGCTAGTAAGGCGCCAGGACTGAACAGGCAGCTACCAGGAAGTACAAGCACTGGAAATTGTTCCGCAGAGCTTTGGTTTCCACCCAGTGTCTCTGGGATTAGAGGAAGTGATTCACAACTAGGTGCAGGGCTTATGATCATTTGCCTCCTTTCCCTGCCCTTTGGGCATGAGGCAGACAGTCTGAGACAAAGCACTCCAGCACACTGGGGCCTCGACCCATTTGACAGCAGTATCAGAGTTGGGGGGGGGGAATAATCTCACAGATCAATTGTTTTAAAACTAAAAGTCAAAGGAAAATAATCTAGCAGGAAAGGGGGAAAACGTGGGGCATGAACATCCCAGGGTAAAAAAAAATATGCCGTGGAATAGAAATCTGTTGGCATAGGTTCTCAAATTCACCAATACCCAAGTAAATTACAAATCAAAAAGTTCTTAATTATCTCCTCCCTCATCCCCTTCCCACCAATATATCCTGAGCAAACTGCTGAAAATGAAGCCATCAATATTTCCCAGTTTATGTGCTCATTTGTAGAAACAGGCAAGCTCCTATGTGTGGGAAGCATTGTCAGTCGGTTTAATTTGTTGCAGGATAATTTCTGTGCCCCAGTTAGCCTTTCACATGAACATGCCCTTTGTCCAGAGACCTACCCTTCCTTCCTTCCTTCCTTCCTTCCTTCCTTCCTTCCTTCCTTCCTTCCTTCTTTCCTTCCTTTCAATGTTTTATTTATTTCTGAGAGAGAGAAAGAGACAGCGTGACCAGGGGAGAGTCAGAGAGAGGGAGACACAGAATCTGAAGCAGGCTCCAGGCTCTGAGCTAGCTGTCAGCACAGAGCCTGATGCGGGGCTCGAATCCACAAACCACGAGACTATGACGTGAGCTGAAGTGAGACGTTTAACCAACTGAGCCACCCAGGTGCCCCACTGAGCCACCCAGGAGCCCCGACCGAGACTCTTCCTTTCAAAAGGGACACGTATCCACAGGAGACATGTAAATATTCAAATGAAATAGATTTGGAAAACGGAAGACCAAAGAAAATCAAAATACCTTTGCTTGTTTCTTTGGATTGCTCAAACTTTCTCTAAGGGATATATACTGAGATCAGCTCAGATACAGAAGAGTATGTGGCCTTAAAAGAAACAAGGGTTCATGCGTCCTGATGTACCCAACTCTCCAGAGGAGGATATCTAGTCAAGTCTATAAGGAATCTTCATCAGTAAAAGGCTAAGAAGCAGACAAAAAGAACAATATTTGTTGACCAGAATAAGTGGTTAAGTCCCAATCTTCAAAGGTCTCATCTTCCTTAGAGGAAAAACAACCTACTACTCTAAGTGAGCAGGCCCTTATGCTGAGTCCTTGGGAAAAGCTGCAAAGCCATTATCTCCTGGGTTCAGAAAATACCTCCAGACCTTCTTCTCCATTCTTGGCTTGCATCTGGTTGTGTACTGACACTAATATGAACTGGAAGATAGTCAATTCACTCCCACTGATATTCTGGAGTTTATTGGGTTGGCATGGCAGAGGGGCATGCGCTCTTCTCAGGCCGTCCTTGCTTTAGGCAGTGGGAGCATGGCACTGTGTGTCCCTGAGAATTCCAGGTTGCAGACTGTCTGCTGTTAAATGTCACATGGAATGAGATTCTCATCCCCAATCCCAACTCTTACCCTGTTGATACAGAGGGCCCAGGCTCCAGAGTACAGGGGCACCTTGTGCCAGCCCAGCTGCCTCATTTTCTAAGTGACAGGGACAGAGACAAATGCTCTGAGTGGCTTCTTTTTGTCTTGCCCATAGTGGGAGGAAACTAATGCCTTGCCACAGTCTTTGCCCCTCAGCAGCTTTTCCACCAACATTCTTCCTTTGTCTAGAGCTTCTAGAAAGCCTAAGCGTTCAAGTAAAGGATATCCAGGTTGGTCACGATCAATTCAGCCTTTGAATTAGCCACACCTTTCTTAACTACTAGATCTCAAGAGAAATTCACAATAACAGCTTTGGCTTTTGTAAAACTATTTCCTCGTGATGGCAGTAGAGCTCCAGAAGAGCCGACCAGCCCTGCCCCCAGGTTCTTTTCTCCCGCCCATCCAGTGTGAAAAAAATGCCACCAACAGACAAAGACACCAGCAAACATGGCTGCCTTGCATCAAATCCAATTTGGGGAAACTGCTCACGGTGCTGCACTTTTGCTTTTGGTTTCTGATTGAAATCAAAATACACTGAGCTCAAGCCATCCTGTCAGGGCACCCCCTGCATGGAACACCCTGGCCTGGACCTGCTTTAGCTCCAGCTGTCCTGCCTGGGTAGCCTGGCACATAGCACCCTGGGACTTCCTAGCCTGTGCAGAGTGCCCTAGAACCCCCAACCCCACACCTGCCACAGCTCCAGCCAGACAGCTTAATTCCCAAACACATGCAGTATACATGGACATTGCTGCACAAGGCAACTCCTTCAAGCCTGGAAGGGTATTTGGTTCGTTCATCTATAGAAACACAGGTCAAACAAAATGAGAAGACAGGAATATGCTCCAAACAAAAGAACAAGACAAAACTTGAGAAAAAATGCTAAATGAAACAGAGATAAGCAATCTACCTGACAAAGAGTTCAAAGTAATGGTCATAAAGATGCTCACTAGAAATGACAAAAATGGATGAACTCAGTGAGAAATTAAACAGAGATACAAAAAAGAATCAGAACTGAAGAATAAAATAACTGAAATACAAAATACATTAGAAGAAATCAACAGCAGATTAGAGGATGTACAAGAACAACAATATGGAAAATCGAGTGATGGAAAACACCCAAACAGAACAGTAAAAAAAAAAAAAATAATAATGAAAAGAATACAAGAAATGAGGATACGCTATGTTAAAGGACCTCTGGGATAACATCAAGTGTACTAGCATTAGCATAAGGGGTCCCAGAAGAAGAGCAAGGAAGTGGTGGAAGGCTTATTTGAAAAAATAATAGCTGAAAATTTCCTTAACTGGGGGGAAAGAAACACATCCAGATCTGGAAAGCTCAGAGAGCCCCAAATAAGATGAACCAAGGGGGTCCACACCAAGACAAATAATAAGTAAAATGTCAAAAATTAAAGATAGACAATCTGAAAAGCAGCAAGAGAAAAGCAACTAGTTACATACAAGGGAGCACCCACTCTCCCCATAAGGCTATCAGATAATTTTTCAGCAGAAACTTTGTAGTCTTGAATGCACTGTCAGCACGGAGCCGAATGCAGGGCTTTAACTCACAAACCACAAGATCATGACCACCTAAGTCAGGAGTCAGATGCTTAACTGATTGAGCCACCCGGGCACTCCCCAAATTCATTCTATGAGGCACATTACCCTGATAAGGAAACCAAAAATATTACAAAAAAAGATTACAGGCCAATATCCCTGATGAGCAGGGGAGGGGCAGGGAGACTTGGAGACACAGAATCTGAAGCAGGCTCCAGGTTCTGAGCTGTCAGCACAGAGCCCAATGTGGGGCTCAAACTCATGAACCACAAGGTCATGACCTGAGATGAAGTCTGATGCTTAACTGATTCAGCCATCCAAGCGACCCAGATGTAAACAATTTTAACAAAATATTTGCCAACTGGATTCTATAATACATTAAAAGGATGATTCACCATGATCGAGAGGGATTCATTCTAGGAATGCAATGATGATTCAATGTCTGCAAATCAAAAAACGTGATACACCACATTAACAAAATGAAAGATATGTAATATGATCATATCAAATGCAGAAAAAACATTTAACAAATTTCAACATCTATTCATGATTTAAAAAAGTGGATTTAGAAAGAATGTACTTCAAAATAATATGTATAATAAAGGAGATATACAGCAACCTCACAGCTAACATCTTACTCTGTGGTGAAAAGGTGAAAGAATTTCCTCTAAGATCAGGAACAAGACAAGAATGTCCACTCTTACCACTTTTATTCAACATAGTATTGGCAGTTCAAGCTGCAGCAATGAGACAAGAAAAGAAAAGGCACCCAGATTGATAAAGATGAAGTAAAACTGTTACGATTTGCAGATGACATGATATTATGCTTAGAAAACCCTAAAGACTCTACCAAAAAATATTTCAACTAATGAATGAATTTAGTAAATTTTCAGGATAAAAAATTAATATTTGGAAATCTTTTGGATGTCTATACATGAATAACAAGGTAACAGAACTACTGTCACATTTGTGAAATAATTTGAGAACACCATAAACCATTACAACTTCCTTTTGGCCAAAAGTTGAGGAAGGCCAGGCGTATGCAGAGTTGGAACAGGGTTGGACCTAAGATAGGCCTCCCTTGTGTTCTCGAAGTGTTTACAAGTGTTTACAAGTGTACACATCAGTGTACACTTGGATAGAGAAATGCTAGATATGAACCAGTATCCACCAGTAGGTCCTGAACAGGAAGTCATGGGTGAAGCTGTTTTCTACTCAGTGTGAAACAAGATTAGAGAAATCTACATAATATGAGTTGGAGAAGGTAGAGAAAGATAAAGAAGAAAGAATAGTTGAAGAAATAATGGCCGATGTACGCATCCCAAAAGCTCAGTAATCTCTGTGAAATAACAGATGATCCACATTATAATCAACCTGGCAAAAGCCACAGATGAAGTGAGAATCTTGAATGCATCAAGACAGTCTCATATACAAAGCAACCTCAGTAAGAGTGATAGTTGGTTTCTTCAAAAATCATGGACGCCAAGATATTGAGAGACCATATTTAAATTCTCAAAGAAAAAAATCTGTCGACCAAGGATTCCATACCCAGCAAGACAAACTTTCAAAACCCACAGTGAAACTAACACATTCCTAACAAAGAAAAACAAATGGAGTTTGTTACTAGAAGACTTGCTATACCAGAAATACAGAAGGGAATCCTCCAAGGTAAAATGAAGACTCTAGACAGTAACTCAAAGCCATATGAAAAAATAAAGAGCAAGGCTAAAGGTAGCTACATACATACATATAAAACCAGAAGTATTATGTTTTGTTTTGTAACTCCATTTTTTTCTACATGATTTAAAAGACAAATACAGAAACAGTAATTAATTTGGCACATAATGCTTGATGATGTAATTTATGAAAAGATAAAAGTTGTTGAAGCTGTAAATGAGCAGTTTTGTGTAGTATAAAAATTTTTTGTTATTTAATCAAAATGATGGTTATACTGTTAAGATATTAATTGTATTCCCCAGGGTAACCATTAAGGGAAACATTTTAAATATACAGCAAAGGAAATGAGAAAGGAACAGAAATGCAACACTGGAAAAAAATCAATCACAAAAGAAGGTACTAAGTGAGGAATTGAGAAAAAAATATAAGACCTATAGAGAAAAAATAGCAAGATGGCAGTAGTCTTTACTTACCAGCATTAACTTTAAATGTAAATAGATTAAAATCTGCAATTCAGAGACGGAAATTGGGAGAATGGATTTAAGAAAATATGATCCAATTATTTGTTGTCTAAAAGAGACTCCCTTTACATCTAGTTTGCACATAGGTTAAGAGTAAGATGATGAATAAATATATTCTATCCAAATAGAGATAATATCTGACATAATACACATTTAAACAACAATTCCTTCAAGACGCAAAGAAGGACATTATATATTGGTAAAGTTTCAGTATATCAAGATGTAACAATTATAAACATCTGCACTCCACAGGTGTCCCAAAATATATGAAGCAAAAACTGAACCAAGCCTAAAGGAAAAATAAGAATACCGCAAAACTAAGTAGACTTCAATACACACTTTAAAGAAGGGATAGAACACCTAATCTGAAGACAGTTATGGAAATAGAGAATGTGAGTATTTCTAAAGTACACATGGAATATTCTCCAAGATACATGGAATGTTAGACCAGAATACAAATCTCAAAAAATTAAAAGATTAAAATCATATAAAGTATCTTCTCTGACTTCAGTGGAATGAAACTATAAGTCAATAACGTAAAGAATACTGCAAAAGTCAATGTATAAGTGTTCTCCAGAGAAAGACCAATATATATATAAAATGTATGTAGCCATAAATGATATGATAAGTGATATACATTACATATGGTATGGACTGTATTTTACATATATTGTTATATCTACATATTAGACATGTATTATATATGTAACATTGTGGGAACCCAACAGTGACCACAAGAAAGCGTGGTTAGGGACGCGGGGATGTGCCTGCACACGGGGCTCCCTGCCTGGGCAAAGCATGCCTGCAAACAGGATGCTCTGCCTGGAGGCCTGCACACAATATCCAAGTTTAATGGTCCACTCGCAAACGAGGGAACATGCCCTCCTTAGAAATAGGGAGGAGGCTGGAATTGTGAGCAGGCCTCTTAGTAAACATGTTGTGGTCTCTTCCTCCCTTTGCTCCCCCCTGTCCTTGAAATGTGTTTGGCTACTTGCCCTTAATTGGTAAAGGAATGCATTTTGTAGGTTTCAGTTTGTATCCAGTTACTGGGGTATAAAATAAACGGCAAGAGGGGCTTGCATAGAATTGTTCCTCCAGCCGGAGTTGTGTCTGTGTCTGTCTTTTGTGTGTGTCTTGTCCTCTGTGTCATTTCGTCCGCAACATAACATAGTATATAAGATTATATACTATGGTATATATAATATAAAGTATATAATTGTATCAGCATATAATGGTATATATGTTATAGTATCATATTTATCATATATCACATATCACACCATATAGTATAATATATAGTATATATAATATATAGCATATAATGATATATATTATGTTACATATTACATATATATAGTATACATTACATGTTATGTATAACATAGTATAATATATAGTATGTTATATATGATAAATAGTATGTAATATGTAAATATATATTTATGATGTATAACCAATGCATTTATTAAAATATATATTTTATATATTATATTTTCCATAAATTCCTTCAGGTCGAAATTGAAATCTGGAAAATAGAAGATGCCCAACGATGGAAGGTGTCTCAGATATCAGTTTGATATCTAATGGAAATCGAAAGTAAAATGTTATGATACTAAGTCTGAGCAAGTTTCCTCAAACTGAGCAAAATACAAGGCAGCCATATTTTCTGCTGTCTTTGTCTCTTCACGGTGTTTTTTCAAACTCGAAGGGGCGGGAGGGAAATGCCTCCAAGTTGAGCTATTTGGCTTTTCTGGGGCAATACTGCCATCGTGCGGAAATAGTTTGATCAATCCCAAGTCCTGAGTGGTTCCGTCCTGCAAGGCCTCGCAGTTGTGGGATTTGAGGCTAGTGGGAGGCTAGACAAGCTCTGGACCCAAGCCTGGCCTCCCTACATTTTTCTCTGTGTCCTGGCAGAAGAAGTGGACAAAGTCAGGTTCTTGGCTTAGCAGCAGCTAGGTTAGAGGCCAGCACCCTGCCACCTGCCACCAGGAAGTCCAAGCACAGGAAGTAGGGAGGTGGGGCCTCAATTGCCTAACTGTGTGGGCTAGGACTTCAGCCAAGTGCAGACCTTAGGGGCATGTCTTGGGAGGAGAGAATGTGCACTTTGGGGGTTTAGACACGTTGGCTCTCCTTGTGCTGTTGGCTTGCACTCACTGTGACAGTAGTGACAGAGCACAGTGGACAGAACACTGTCAGTTACCATATGCAGTCAATGTCATTGATGGAGTTGAGGCACATCAGATTCTAGACTTGTCTGGAGCAAAGTGGGCCTGTATAGAAGGAATAGGGGTACACTGACATGCCAGTGTGAGCCAAAGCATCTTCTAAGAGACTGGAGTTGCTCGAGTGGATGAAAACCACAAGTATAATGGGAGGCTTTGAGGGATTCTCAGAGCCCACCAGCTAGCAGCTCCTGTGGCTCTGCAGGCTAATTGTGAGGTCCAGGGTTAATTCCTTTCTCCTGACAGGACTCTGATGGCATGTCAGCTCTTGCAAGGAGAGCAGAGAGGTGGTGATTTTTGTTTAGTATTCCCGAGAAGGATGGCATTATTTAGGCATGAGGAAACCATTCTTTACCTCAACTACCTCAACTAGTTTTTGTGATATCCTCACCTGTGCCTAGTTCTCTTGTAAGGTGGTCATGGTTGAGTTCACTGATGATGTGTAGCCACTGGTGCCATTGGGTGCTAGAAGTTCCTTGGAGATTCTTTGGGAAACCTGTCTCATTTTTTGTGAATGAGAGAAATGACCTCTACCCCTCTCCTTCTACTTCACCCATAGAACCTGTACCAAATGAGCTGGGCTGCCTCCTATGGAGGAGTAGTTTGACATGACTGTTTTCTTGGAAGAGTACAGCCATATGTATAGAGATAGAGTCCCTTTCTGAAGCTACAAATGTAGGTGCTCTTAGACCTGGAATTCTTTTAGTTTCAAGACTTGTGTTCATTCTTTGGAGACTTTTTTTTTTTTAATTTTTTTTAATGTTTTATTTATTTCTAGGAGAGAGAGAGAGACAGCGTGAGCAGGGGAGGGTCAGAGAGAGAGGGAGTCACAGACTGAAACAGGCTCCAGGCTCTGAGCTGGCAGTCAGCACAGAGCCCGACGCGGGGCTCGAACCCACGAACCGCGAGATCATGACGTAAGCGAAAGTCGGACGCTTAACGGACTAAGCCACCCAGGCGCCCCAAAGACTGTCTTTTTTAATGGTCCTGTATCTTACCTGCAAGTGCCTGGAAGCCTAAGGCGGTCCCACTTATCCAGGTCTGAGTTGCAGAGCCAAGTTTTAATGATATTTCCTTCGTAAGCATAGATAGTGGGGTGTGGGCATAGTGGATGGGTCCATCATTCTAGTTGTTTATGGATCATTTCAGTTGAGCTACACCAGGTATTCCCTTCAGCCCTTACCATGTCTGAATTCCATGGTCTTTGTCCTGATATGCAGAGGCATTCTCTGCCTGTGATTTAGGGAGGCAATCAAACCGTTGGAATTTGAGGATCAAACAATAAAAGTTTGATAGCAGATAGGATAAATGGCAAAGTAAAGTGCGTTTTACTCTACATCTAACATGTGTGATAAGATTGAACCAAACAAACGTGTCCTAGAGAGATAACGTGCACTTTGGATTGTATATATAAAAATTCATGGGTACCTGAGTCGCTCAGTTAGGTTAAGGGCCCAACTCTTGATTTCATCTTAGGTCATGATCTTGTGTTGGTGAGATCGAGTTCTGCATTGGGCTCTGTGCTGACAGTGCAGAGCCTGCTTGGGATTCTTTCTCTCTCCCTCTCTCTCTCTCTCTCTGTCTCTCTGTCTCTGTCTGTCTCTCTCTCTATGCCCCACCCCTCCCTAAAAATAAATAAACTTAAAAAACTTTTTAAAAATTCAAACAAAACATCTAATATTGTTACATTAAACATCTAACTCTGCAAATCAATCTTTTAAGGATATACTTCAAGTTTTTGCATTATGCATATATAATAATATAATTTACATCATACATATAACATGTATATATAATGCAGGCTTGAAATATTGAAAAACAAGGCTTTTATTTTATTTATTTTTTTTTATTTTAGAGTGAGTTAAAGAGCGTGAGCAGGGGAGAAAAGCAGAGGGAGAGAGAATCTTAAGCAGGCTCCACATGGAGCATAGAGCCTGACATGGGGCTAGATCCCACATCCCTGTGATCATGACCTGAGCCAAAATCCAGAGTCAGATACTTAACCAACCGGGTGTCCTGAAAAACAAGAGTTTAATTGATAACCTGTGAATTTCTTCCCCTCAGTGCTTGCTTATTTGTTTGTTTGTTTGTTTTTAGACAAAGAGCAAGTGGGAGCAGGTGAGAGGAGTGAGGAAGAGAGAGAATCTTAAGCAGTCTCTATGCTCAGGGTAGAGCTGGATTCAGGCCTTGATCCCAGAACCCCGGGATCCTGAGGGAAGCTGAAACCAAGAATCAGATGCTCAACCAACTGAGCCATGCAGGAACCCCTAGACACACACACTAGTGCTTTTTAAAGTAAACACCTGTTCTGATCCAAATCACACTGTAACATATAAATCCAATTTTAATACAGATATTTTTGTGTGAAATTTAATCTACTATTATATATGTATTGATATGTGATATAAATAATAATCCCAAATGTTATCAGTTGTCTTCACAGGTTTTAAGGTAGTTGTTTAATTTTTGTAGTTTTTTAAAAAACTTTTTTAACTTTTATTCATTTTTAAGAGACAGAAACAGTGTGAGCAGGGGAGGGACAGAGAGAGAGGGAGGCACAGAATCTGAAGCAGGCTCTAAGATGTCAGCATAGAGCCCAATGTGGGACTTAAACCCACAAACCATGAGATTGTGACCTGAGGCGAGGTTGAAAACTTGACCAAATTAGCCACCCAGGTGCCGCATTATTTTTTTAGTTTTTGATCATCACATGGTTATTTTCTGAATCTTTGGATGCACTATGCCTTAATTTACTAAGGAGAAACTATTGTAACCCTCTATCTAAGAGATGAAGAGTAACACACACAGATGTCTACAAAAACACGATAAAGTAATAGGAAGTAGATGAATAATGTTTAATGGCATGGGAAAAGACTGTTCTAATGTTAAATGATGAAATCATGACATAAAAATCCGAGTGATTTCCATTTGGGATTTATACATACATAAGTGTATGTATCATGCCGTGTATGGCATACAGTGAGAGCTGGTCCCTCTTTTTATGGCTTATGCCAAATTGTTGCCTACAAGTCAATGCAAAAAGTGACAAAATAAAGAAGTACTTCCAGATTCTCTGGGAGGAGATCCCAGTCAAAGATCACTGGGACTTGTGAATTGTTGGCTTGAGATCTCCAGCTTTCAAGAAATTTCTTCTTCTTCTGTCCAAATGTACCCAATTTATCCCTTGATGGAGAAAATTCGATCTCATGGGGAAATACTGGACATCTAACACTGAGTGAAATAAAGCAGGCTCCCATAGACAATGTCGGGGAAAATTAATTTCTGACAGAACAACATGCCTGATGATGGTATATGGTTTTCGGTCTCAGTTTAATTTCAGATAGAAGATAAAAGCAAAAGTGGGGCGCCTGGGTGGCTTAGTCGGTTGAGCGTCCGACTTTCGCTTAGGTCATGATCTCGCGGTTCGTGGGTTCGAGCCCCGCGTCGGGCTCTGTGCTGACTGCCAGCTCAGAGCCTGGAGCCTCTTTCAGATTCTGTGTTTCCCTCTCTCTCTGACCCTCCCCTGCTCACGCTGTCTCTCTCTCTCTCCTAGAAATAAATAAAAAAAAAATAGTCTTAAAAAAAAAAAAGAAGATAAAAGCAAAAGTGTGGCAGTGTGAGCAAGTTTCCTCAAACTGGAAAACTTGCTAGCAGCCATATTTCTTGGTTCTGTTGTCTCTTTGTGGCATTTTTTCAGACTGGAAAGGTGGGGTAAGAATTCTTCAAGGACAGGGTCTGAAGACGTATCTGGAACACTACTGCCATCGTGAGGAAATAGTTTCAAAACCCTACATTATTATAGCTTCCTTCCCTTAAAGCCAACCTCTTAACAAAAGGTCTGACCTATCAGGAAGTATAACACGCTTGAGTTACAAGCTGGACCTAGTGGCCTGCTTCCCTAAGGCCTTACAAGGCACCTGGACATTGGCAGTATCTGGATACGGCATCTGGAGACCTAGAGAATGAAGGGGCTGTAGTGAGTCTGCAGCTTCCAGGAGGACCATGCATAGGAAATCATGGGGCAGGGTTTAGTTTTCGAGGGCAAGAGTAGAAGAATCCACCCAAAGACAAATGTAGGCTCGTGTGGGCATTTGTCTCTTGTTCCTGTCCCTTACAGCAAGAGTTAATGGGCTTTCCCATGGTGTCCCTAAGTTATGGGGCTTAGGTCCTTTGTGGCTGAAGTGTCAGAGTCATATAGACAAGCTTGTTCCAAGGGAAGTTTAGGAGCATCCGGTATGCTTATGGATCACAGACCACACAAAATACTAGACCCCAGTGTAACTTTGGCTAGCACAATAGATGCATAGTTAAATGTGATCATCACATGGAGAGGAAGACCAGGAAGAATCCTTACATAATATATTTTTTTTAACGTTTGTTCATTTTTGAGAGACAGAGACAGAGCATGAGCAGGGGAGAGGCAGAGAGAGAGGGAGACAGAATCGGAAGCAGGCTCCAGGTTCTGCACTGTCAGCACAGAGCCTGATCCAGGCCTCTGAGATCATGACCCGGGCTGAAGTCTAACACTTAACTGACTGAGCTGCCCTGGTGCCCCAGGAAGAATCTTTAAGTCTAGAAGAAGGAAGCAGCTACAATAGATTTGTAGCTGTTTTCTCAGGCCTAGATAAAAAAATTGATGGAGCGTTCATCTTGTCTCAGGTATCACAAGAGAGGCCTATGAGACATCTTTGTTTCCTACCGTCTATAAATCAGAGAACATTGATTGGCATAATGGGATTAGTGGTCCCAGACTTCAATGTGTTGGGGAGTAAAATTTTTACTATGCCCTTCAAGATTCTTCTAGCTGGTATAAGAATTAAGTTGACATGAGAAAGATTAATAGGAGGAAAAGAAACATTTAATTACATGCTCATAGGGGCCCAATAATGAAATTGAGAACTAAAGAAATGACCGGTCAGGCAGTTTTTATACTTTTTAAACAAAGACAATAAATTTGTGAGGAATTGACAAGACAAAAGAACCTATGTTCAGGAGCTTCAGTTAATAAGGAATTCTAAACAGAATTTGGATTGGGATAGTAAATTATTTAAAATTAACAAGGTTTGTTTATACAGCTTTTGTGTCTATAAATTTTTTATCTTTGGTGATAGAGATGTCTCTTCACCTGGAATAGGGAGGGTACCTTTCACACAGATTTATTTCCTGCTCTCTGGAGACAAAGGAGAGTCAGAGTGGGTTTTTGTTTTTGTTTTTGTTTTTGTTTTTGTTTTTTATACACTGGCCATTTCTTAAGTAACTTTTCATTCAAAATCATCAGTATGTCAAAGTAGAACATTGGGGTTGTGGGTGAGGGCTGATAGAACCCCTGCAATGGACCTCGATTTTCCCTGGAAATGCCAATAAATAGGTTTATTTATTGTAATATTTGAGATCAAGATTCTGTCTGGGGTAGTTCTGAGTGGGGCTCCAGAATTTTGTATAATCTGAAATGATTAGCAATCATACCAAATGCTGCTAAACTTCCCTTTAAACAGGCCTGTCTGTTGTGCTCTGACACTTCACCCCCAAGGGAACCATGCATGGGAACACCATGTGAAAGCCCACTAACTATTGCTGCAAGGGGTAAGAACAGGAGATACATGCCCACAAGAGCCTACATTTCTCTTTGCTTGGATTCTTCTACTCTTGCCCTTGAAAAAGAAACCCTCTGCCCTATGCCTTCCTATGCTTGGACTTCCTGGAAGCTGCTGCAGTTTCCTCAGGTTCTACATCCAGATATTGCCCATGTTCAAGTATCTTGTAAAGCCTTAGGGGAGTAGGCAATGAGATCTAGTTTGGAACTCAACAAGCCTGTTCTACTTCTTCATAGGTCAGACCTTCCTTAACTGGGTTCGCTCACAGGAAGGAAGCTGTAACAACTTAGGATGTTTTGAAACTGTTTCCTAACAATGGCAGTAGTGCTCCAGATATGCAAACATTTCCCACTGCCAGACCGTCTCTTGCCCTTATAGTTTGAAGAAACAGCACCAATAGACAAAGGCGCCAGGAAACATGGCTGTTGAGCATTCTTTCCAGGTTGAGGAAATTTGCTCACAGTGCTGCATTTTTGCTTTTGGTTTTGCTGAATAACAAAATTCATCTGAGTAAATGTGAAAATCTAATTGGCTTTATTAAGTGACTCATGAATCCAGCATCCTATTCAGTAGGTAGAGAGATGGTCTGAGGAGTTATACAAAATGGAAAGTTTTTTATAGACAGGAGGGTGTGGCAAGGGCTTTATTAGCAAAACAAAAGAAAGAAATTTTTGAGGCTAGGGCATCCTTTTTGGAGAAAAGATAGTGGCTGGGTTTTTTTTGTGTTTTTTTTTTTTATCATGCAGATGAACTTACTAGTGCTGAACCAGAATTTCAGATTGAATGTTAAAGGTCACATTCCTGATTGGCCCATTCATTCTTTAGTAGGGTGTTCTTTAACCTCCACGTTTTTGGAGGTTTTCTAGACTTCTTCCTGTGGTTGATATCAAGTTTCATGGCATTGTGATTGAAAGTGTGCATGGTATGATCTCAATTCTTTTATATTTATTGAGGGCTGCTTTATGTCCAAGTATGTGATCTATCTTGGAGAATGTGCCATGTGCACTTGAGAAGAAAGTGAATTCCATGTCCTCAGGATGTAGAGTTCTAAAAATTTTTTTAATTTTTTAATTTATTTTCATGAGAGAGAGAGAGAGAAAGAGAGAGGGAGAGAGAGAGAGAGATTGAGCAGGGAGGGTCAGAGAGACAGGGAGACACAGAATCTGAAGCAAACTCCAGGCTCTGAGCTAGCTGTCAGCACAGAGCCTGATGCAGGGCTCGAACCCACGAACTTTGAGATCATGACCTGAGCTGAGGTCGGACATTTAAACAATTAAGCCACCCAGGCGCCCTGTGGATTTCTAAATACATCTGTCAAATCCATCTGGTCCAGTGTGTCATTAAGTTCATTGTTTCTTTAGCGATTTTCTGTCTTGTTGATCTATCCATTGCTGTAAGTGGAATATTAAAGTCCTGCTATTAGCACATTCTTACCCATAAGATTGTTTGTTTGTGATTCATTGTTCTATGTATTTAAGTGTTTCTGTATTCGGTGTGTAGACATTTATAATTGTTAGCTCTTCCTGATGGATAGATCCTGTAATTATTATATAATGCCCTTCTTCATCCCTTGTTACTGCCTTTACTTTAAAGTCCAGTTTGTCTGAATTAAGTTTAGCTACTCCAGCTTTCTTTTGACTTCCAGTAGCATGATAGATATTTCTCCATCCCCTTACTTTCAATCTGAAGGTTTCCTTCAGGTCTACAATGAGTCTCTTGTAGACAGCAGATAGACGGATTTTGTTTTTTTTATCCATTCTGTTACCCTATGTCCTTTGATTGGAGCATTCAGCCCATTTACATTCAGTGTTATTATTGAAAAATATGGGCTTAGAGACATTGTGTCCTTTGTGGGATTCATGCTTGTGGTGGTGTCTCTGGTATCTTGCTTTCCTTGCAACAGTTCCGTCATAGAGTCCCCCTCAGGATTTCTTGTAGGGCTGGTTTAGTGGTGACAAATTCTTTCAATTTTTGTTTATTTAGAAAGACTTTTATCTCTCCCTATATTCTGAGTGACAGGCTTGCTGGATAGAGGATTCTTGGCTGCATATTTTTTCTGTTCATCACATTGAAGATTTCCTGCCATTCCTTTCTGGCCTGTCAAGTTTCAGTAGATACATCTGTAACTACTCTAATAGGTTTCCCTTTGTATGTTAGGGCCCTTTTCTCCTTACCTGCTTTCAGAATTCTCTCTTTGTCCTTATATTTTGCCAGTTTCACTATGATATATAGTGCAGAAGATTGATTCAAGTTACGTCTGAAGGGAGTTCTCTGTGCCTCTTGGATTTCAATGTCTATTTCCTTCCCCAGATTGGAGAAGTTCTCTGCTAAAATTTGTTCAAGAATGATTGGGCCAGTCAGGCAATAAGAGAAATTTAAAAATATATGGAAACAAATGAAAATGAAGATACAAAAATTCAAACTCTATGGGATGCAGCAAAGGCAGTCTTGAGAGGAAAGTACATTGCACTCCAGGGCTACTTCAAGAAATTAGAAAAAGCACAAGTACAAAATCTAACAGCATACCTAAAAGAACTTGAAGGAGTGCAACAAGAGCACCGTAAACCCAATAGGAGAAGAGAGAAAATAAATAAATAAATAAATAAATAAATAAATAAATATCAGGGCAGAAATAAACACGATAGAATCCAAGAAAACAGTTGAACAGATCAATTAAACCAAGAGTTGGTTTTGAAAATATAAACAAAACTGACAAACTTGTAGCCAGGCTTCTCAAAAAGAAAAGAGAGAGCACCCAGAATCACAAAATCATGAATAAAAATGGACTTATTACTACTAACTCCTCAGAAATACAAGCAATTATCAGGGAATACTATGAAAAATTATATGTGAACAAGCTAGACAAATGAGAAGAAATGGACAAATTCCTTAACACACACTCAATACCAAAAACCACATGGGAAGAGATAAAAAAATCTGAACAGACCCATAACTAGTGAAGAAATTGAATCAGTTATCAAACATCTCCCAACAAATAGAAGCCCTGGGCCAGATGGCTTCCCTGGGGAATTCTACCAGACATTTATAACAGAATTAATACTCGTTCTTCTCAAGCTATTCCAAAAAATAGAAATGGAAGGAAAACTTGCA
Source organism: Proteles cristata cristata (assembly GCA_017311185.1). NCBI lineage: Eukaryota > Metazoa > Chordata > Mammalia > Carnivora > Hyaenidae > Proteles > Proteles cristata. The sequence continues at coordinate 80,802 of JAESUZ010003053.1, read as the reverse complement.
GACTCATTCTAGAAAGCCAGCATCACTTTGATTCCCAAGCCAGACAGAAACGCAGCAATCCCAGACTTTAGCCTCTACTACAAAGCTGTAAGCATCAAGACAGTATGGTATTGTCACAAAAACAGACACATAGACCAATGGAATAGAATAGAGAACTCGGAATTGGACCCACAAATGTATGGCCAAGTAGTCTTTGACAAAGCAGGAAAGAGTGTACAATGGAAAAAAGACAGGCTCTTTCACAGATGGTGCTGGGAGAACTGGACAGCAACATGCAGAAGAATGAAACTAGGTCATTTTCTCACACCATACACAAAAATAAACTCAAAATGGATAAAGGACCTGAACATGAGACAGGAAACTATCAACACCCTAGAGGAGAAAGCAGGAAACAACCTCCTTGACCTCCACCGCAGCAACTTCTTACTTGACACATCCCCAAAAGCAAGGGAATCAAGAGCAAAAATAAACTATTGGGACCTCATCAAGATTGAAAGCTTCTGCACAGCAAAGGAAACAATCCATAAAACTAATAGGCAACTGACAGAATGGGAAAAGATAGTTGCAAATGACATATCAGATAAAGGGTTAGTATCCAGAATCTATAAGGAACTCACCAAACTCCACACCCAAAAAACAAACAACCCAGTGAAGAAATGGGCAGAAGATATGAACAGACACTTCTCCAAAGAGGACATCCAGATGGCCAACAGACACATGAAACGATGCTCAGCATTCCTCCTCATCAGGGAAATACAAATCAAAACCACACTGAGATACCACCTCACGCTAGTCAGAGTGGCTAAAATGAGCCAATCAGAGAACTCTATATGCTGGCGAGGATGTGGAGAAACGGGCACCCTCCTACACTGTTGGTGGGAATGTAAACTGGTACAGCCCCTCTGGAAAACAGTGTGGAGGTTCCTAAGGAAACTAACAATAGAACTCCCCTATGACCCAGCAATAGCACTGCTAGGAATTTACCCAAGGGGTACAGGAGTGCTGGTGCATAGGGGCACATGTACCCCAATGTTCATAGCAGCACTCTTGACAGTAGCCAAATCCTGGAAAAACCCTAAATGTCCATCAACTGATGAATGGATCAAGAAGATGTGGTTTATCTATACAATGGAATACTACATGGCAATGAGTAAGAATGAAATCTGGCCATGTGTAGCAACATGGATGGAACTAGAGGGTGTTATGCTGAGCGAAATAAGTCAGGTAGAGAAGGACAGCTACCATATGTTTGCACGTATAGGTGGATTAGGAGGAACTTAACAGAGGACTATGGGGGAGAAGAAGGGGAAAATTAGTTGGGGAGAGGGAGGGAGGCAAACCATGAGAGACTCTTGAATGCTGAGAACAAACTGACTGCTGAAGGGAGTCGTGGAGAGGGGATCAGGGAGAGATGAACATGGAGGAGGGCACTTGTGCAGATGAGCACTGGGTGTTATATGTAAACCAACTCCACAATAAACTATTTAAGAAAAAAAAAAAGGTCACATTCCTGAGTAAGTTGAATCTACAATTAAATCTTGGTTTGCTCTCTTCGGGGTGGTATGCAAATGACTTAATTTTAGGCTTGTTTCTTTTTCACTTTTTTACATTTGAAATTACACTGAGATTTTAAGTCATCCACCCTTATCAGGCATCTTTGTCTTTCGAGAATTAAATTTCTAGTCTACTTAGTCTATGCATTTCTCCTTTTCTTCATTTAGCATTTTAATTTTTATTTTTTTATGTTTTATTTATTTTTATCTTTTTTTTTAAATGTTTTTTATTTATTTCTAAGAGAGAGAGAGAGAGAGACACAGCGTGAGCAGGGGAGGATTAGAGAGAGAGGGAGTCACAGAATGAAACAGGCTCCAGGCTCTGAGCTGGCAGTCAGCACAGAGCCCGACGCGGGGCTCGAACCCACGAACCGCGAGATCATGACCCAAGCGAAAGTCGGACGCTTAACCGACTAAGCCACCCAGGTGCCCCATGTTTTATTTATTTTTAAAAGACAGAGAGACAGAGTGCAAACGGGAGAGGGGCAGAGAAAGACACAGAGAATCCAAAGCAGGTTCCAGGCTCTGAGCTGTCAGCACAGAGCCTGATGCAGAGCTCAAACCCGTGAACTGTGAGATCATGACCTGACCCAAAGTTGGATGCTTAACCAACTGAGCCAACCAGGCGCCCCTAATTTAGCATTTTAATACCCAGTATTTTTGCCTGGCATCATGTTCTCTGCCTTAAGGGCTAAGTCTGAGTCATCCATTTTTAAGAGAGGAAAATGCTGGAAGTTAGCTTAGAAGAGGCTATCTCTAGGCATCCCCTTTACTTCTGAGACCTTCAGAGATTGATTCCAATCTGTGATCAAGCACTGATACCTCTCTTGTATGGGAAATCACCTTTTACTATGTGCAACAATAGGGCCTAGGTAGTGATCTTCATTATATTCAAAGCAATGTCTCAACATGCAGTGACACATCTCTACACTCCTTTCATAATTGGTATGGTTTTTTTTTATGTAGTGTATGCTTGCTGTGGATCTCATTTAAGATGGTAACCAAAGTACTTTCCAATTAAAAAGCTTTCTCTTCCTTCTATTATCCTAAGAATTTATTATTATTATTTGTCTGTGTTACCATTGTTTCAGTAGAAAATACCTTTTATTTGTAAATGGATTGTGGAAATAAAGTAATGTTCTGCAAACAAGAAAATTACTGCTGTAAATGGACCATGTTAATATAAGCACTGATTAGATTCATGGATATTCCCTTCTGATTCTTTTGCTTTACACATACACCAATCTTTAGGTTCTTGTAGAAGACAGAGAATTGAATTATTTGATCAATAAACGTAAGTTACCTATTAAATATAATATTTTACATTCCTAGAATTAGAGAATGAGAATATTTAATAAGATTTTAGAATATTTATATAACTATACATTTGTCACAAAAATCAAAATACCTATTAAAGTATGTATTTTGCAGTCCACATTGTCTATTGGCCAATAACCTTAGAAATAATTAATGAAAAATTACTAAAGCTTATCTAACATGAAATTAAAGAACATGTTTTAGATTTCCTTTGCCTCAAATTGGAAATAAACAGGGAACTTTACATAACATCCTGGAAGGAATTAAAGAAAAAATATATCAAATCAAATTTTACTATTTAAATGCTTTATTGAAAGGAAAGCTTTCATCTATACACCATTATAAATTTTTTAATTAAAGAAATAACACAGAAAATAATGAACTTATTTTACTAAATGTTAATAAAGAACTCCCTCCCCAAAATGGAAGGACCGAGTCAATCATTATAAAAATCAAGTCGAAAAAATAGAAAGCCAAAAGTGCAATAGAAATAATAAATGAATTCCAAACTGATTCTTTGAATACAGAGGTAAAATATAACAACCTATTTTAAGTCTGATTAAGGAATGAAATGATTAATAGTCATAAAATATTCAAGGTTAGGCTTCCTTAAATATGCCTTGTTAACCTTGAGAAAGGCACTTCTAGCCCTAGCCAACTGAGGATATTACAAAATTCCCTCTCCAAAGAGCAACTACAAAGCTGTGTAAAATTGACAAAAACAGCCATTTCTGTGCTCTGGAAATTAACTTAAAGCACTCAAGAATGTTAATCTTTGGATAAGAAATGTTGGAATCTGTCACTCTGGCCTGGACCTTTCCCATCCACCTCCTGCCTACCTCCGTTAATAACAAGGTTCTACCAAAGTGAAATAAAGGCCTTCCTAAAGAACGACTGGGGCAATTCAATTCTAGCAGATCCGTGTTATAAAAAATATGAAAAGAAGTTCTTCAGGCTGAAAGGAAATGACTAGATGGTGACTTGAATCCAGAAGGAGAAATGAAGAACACAGGAAATGGTAAATAGCTGGATTAATACAACAGACTATTTTTTCCTCTTCAATTATTTAAGAGACACACGACTGTATAAAGCATAATTATTACACTGTATTGTTGGCTATATATCATATATTGATAATAATATACAGATTAGAGTACAAGAGTTCAAGGTTATGGAATTGTATCGAAGAATGTTTCTACTTTTTACTGGAAGTAACAGAGTATTAATCTGATCAATATTTTGATAGGTTCAAATACATACTGTAACCCCTAGAATAACGACTAAGAAGCTAACCAAAAAATATAGTTAAAAATTAATTGAGAAATTAAGGGGTGCCTGGCTGGCACCAAGATCCCACTTGGTTATGGTATTGATCCTATTTACATGTTGTTGGACTAAGTTTACTAATATTTGAAGTATCATTGTGTCATGTTCATGAGGGATATATTGTTCTGTAGTCTTTCCTTCTGATGTCTTTGGCTTCGGTTTTGTATAAATACTGATCTCACAGGATAAGTTGAGAAACGTTTCCTTACTCTCTATTTTCTGAAACAATTAGTAAAGTACTGGTACTATTTCTTTTAAATATTTAATGGAATTTAGTGGTTAAGCCACCTTAGTATGGACTTTTCTTGGTGGAAATATTTTGGATTACTAATTTAAACAATTTATGTAGGGGTCTACTCATATTTTTTATTTCTTCTTAAATGTGTTTTGATTTTTTTCTAGGAATTGTCCGTTTCATGTAAACTGTATAATTTGATGACATACTATTATTCATAATATTCCTTTACAATCCTTTTGATTTATGGAGGATCAGTAGTGATGTCCCAATTTCATTGCTAATTTTGATGCTTATGTGCCTTTTCTTTTTTCTTGATCTGTCTAAAGATTTGTCAACTTTGTAGATTTTTTCCTCTTAGAACCAATTTTGAGTTTGTTGATTTTCCCTCTTGCTTAACTTTTGTATTTGATATAATATAAGGAAACATTTCTTAACTTATCCTGTGAGATCAGTATTTATACAAAACCAAAGCCAAAGACATCAGAAGGAAAGACTACAGAACAATATAATCCTCATGAACATGACACAATGATACTTCAAATATTAGTAAACTTAGTCCAACAACACATAAATAGGATCAATACCATAACCAAGTGGGATCTATCCTATGAATGTAAGGTTGAATATTAACAAACCAAATATCAATGTAATGTAGAATACTATAGAATAAAGGATTAAAGTTACATGATTTTCTAAGTAGATGGAGAAAATACTTGATAAAGTCCAATATATTTATAATAGTTTTAAGAAACTGAGAACTGAGGGAAACTTTCTCCATATGATAAAGGGCATATATGAGAAACCCAGAGGTAACATTATACCTAATGTTAAAGAAAGGTATTGTTTTCCCCTGAGATTGCTAACAAGACACAAATGTTCACTTTTTCTACATCTATTTAAATGTTTTACTGGATATTCTGCCAGTTCAAGAAGGGGGGGGAAAGGACATGAAATATATCTAGATTGGAAAGAAAGAGTTAAAACTGCTTTAGTTGTAGAAAAAAGTCAAGGAAAAAAATTACTAATTCTAATAGTTGAGTTTAATAAATGCACATGATAAAATACTAATATGTAAAATTTATTATATTGTTAAATACCAGCAATTAACAATCTGAAAATTGAACTAAGAATATAATTCTGTTCACAGTGGCATCAAACAGAATTAAATACTTAGAGTTAAACTTTACACAAGAGTTTTACACTGAAAACTACAAAACATTCCTAAGAGAAATCAGAATATTTCAATATATGGAGACACATTCCATGTTCATGGATTAAAACACTTACCATCAAGATAGCAATCATACCCAAATGATCTGTAAATTCAAGTCAATCTCTAGTTAAATCCCAGTAGATGTTGATAAGATGGTCCTAAAATTTATATGGAGATGGCAAATGGCCTATAACAGCCAAAACAAATTCTAAAAAGTACGAAGTTGGAAGACATGCAAATTTACTGTAAGACCACAATAATCAAGATAGTGCCATATTGGCAAAATTACAGGCATATGGGTCAATGGAATGGAATTGAGATTCCAGAAACAAATCCTTACATCTACATTCAGCTGATTTTGGCAAAGATACCTACACAAATCAACTGGGGGAAAAGTTGGTCTTTCAATGAGTCATGCTGGTACCTTTGTCTATCCACATGCATAAGACAAATTTAAACTCTTACCTCACAAAACAGCCACAGAGAAACATCAACAGAGACTGGATCTTAGGCCTAAATATATAAACAAAATATATAAAACTTCTAGATTAGAAACAGGAGGAAATCTTTGTCTTTTGGTTAAATAAAGGTTGACAGATTGGATTCAGATTTCATGAAAAATTAAGAACTGTTTTTTTAAGTTTATTTTTTTTATTTTGAGAGAGAGAGAGACAGAGACAGAGAATGTGAGTGGGATTGGGCGGAGAGAGAGGGAGAAAGTATCCCAAACAGGCTCCACGCTGTCAGAATGGAGCCTGACACAGAGCTCAAAATCATGAACCATGAAATAAGGAACTCAGATGAATTCAAGAGTTGGGTACTTAACTGACTCAGCCACACAGGTGCCCCAATAACTGCATTTGAAAACACACTATTAATAAAATGAAAAGGCAAACAAGTCTGAGAGGAAATGTTTGCAAAACATGTATTTCATAAAGGACTTGTACGCAAAAAAATATAAATAACTCTCTAAACTCAGTAAAAAAATACAAAATTTAAATGGGTATCTTAGTTTGGGCTACTATATTAAAAATACCATAGACTGATTGGCTTAAATAACAAATGTTTATTTCTAACAGTTTGGAGGCTGGCAAGTCCAAGATCAAGACACTGCAAATCTGGCATCTAGTGAGAGCCCATTTCCTGGCTTGTAGAGGGCCACCTTTTCCCTAGATACTTGCATGGCCAAGAGAGAGATCATCTCTTGTATGTATTATAAGGGCATTAATCCTTTCATGAGGTTTCTACACTCATGATCTAATCACTTCTCAAAGGCTCTTCCTCTGAATACCATCAAGTGAAGATTAGACTTCAGCATATAAATTTGGGGGAATGAAAATATTCAGTCCATAGTAATGGGCCAAATCACTTAAAATCTATTAAAATATTTTACTAAAGATATATTTATAGCTAATAAATACATGAAAATATGCTCAAACTTTACTAGTTATTGGAAAATGTAAATTGAAATCACAATATGATGCCACAACAGACCCATTAGAATGGCTATAATTTTTTTTAAGTTTATTTATTTTGAGAGAGAGAGAGTGAGCGAGGGAGGGGCAGAGAGAGGGAGAGAGAACCCCATGCAGGCTCATCCCTGTCAGTGTGGAGCCAACATGGGGCTTGATCCCATGAACTGTAAGATCATGACCTGAGTCTAAATCAAGAGTTGGATGCTTAATTGACTGAACCACCCAGACCCCCTTAGAACAGCTATAATTTTTTTAAATTTTTAATGTTTTTTTTAAATTTATTTCTGAGAGAGAAAGAGAGTGAGTGAGTGAGTAGAGGAGGGTGAGAGAGAAAGGGAGATACAGAATCTGAAACAGGCTCCAGGCTCTGAACTAGCTGTCAGCACAGAGCCCGACGCAGGGCTCGAACCCACAAACCATGAAGATCATGACCTGAGCCAAAGTCGGATGCTTAACTGAATGAGCCACCCAGGCGCCCCAGAACAGCTATAATTTTAAAATAGATAATTCCACGTGTTGCTGAGGGTGTGGAGAAACTGGAACTCCTACATGCCAGTGGGAGTGTAAAATTGTATTGCAACTGGAAAATGGCTTGACTATTTCTTTAGAGAGAAAACAGGCCCAAACCTGCCACATTAAATTAAAGAGCTTCCGAACAGCAAAGGAAATGATACATTGAAAAGGCAACCTGCAGAATGGGAGCAAGTATTCACAAATCATATATCTACTAAGGGGTTAGTATCCAAAATTTATTAAAAACTCATACAACTCAATAACAAAAAAAAAAGGTAAATAATCCAATTAGAAAATTGGCAAAGGACCTGAACAGATATTTTTCTAAAAATGCATAAATGGCTAGTTGTATGAAAACATGCTCAACATAACTAGTCATTATGGAAATGCAAATCAAAATGGCAATGAGATATCACCTTATTATACCTATTAGGATGGCTATTCTAAAAAAGACAAGATATAAAAATGTTGGCAAGGATGTGGAGTCAAGGGAATCCTTCTATGCTGTTAGTTTGGAATGTAAAATGGTGCAGCCATTATTGAAAATAATATGTCAGTTCCTCAAAAAATTGAAAATTGAACAACTATATTATTCAACAATCCCCTTCCTGGATATATATCTGAAGAAATTGAAGTCAATATTTCTAAGATATATCTACACACCCATGTTCATTGCAGCATTATTCACAAAAGACAAGATAATAGAAACAATTTGAGGGTTCCTTAAGAGATAAATGGACAAATGGGGCGCCTGGGTGGCTTAGTCGGTTAAGCGTCCGACTTTCGCTTAGGTCATGATCTCACAGTTCGTGGGTTCGAGCCCCGCGTCGGGCTCTGTGCTGACTGCCAGCTCAGAGCCTGGAGCCTGTTTCAGTCTGTGACTCCCTCTCTCTCTGACCCTCCCCTGCTCATGCTGTCTCTCTCTCTCCTAGAAATAAAAAAAAATTAAAAAAAGAGATAAATGGACAAAATGTGGAAGATTATTAAACCACAAGAAAGGACATCCTGCTATTTGTGAGAACATGCATGGACCTTGAGGGCCTTGTGCCAAATGAGATTAGTCAGAGAAAGACAAATACTGTATGATGTAACTTATATGTGTCCAAACTCATGAAAACAAAATGGTGGTTACCAAAGACTGGTTGGTTGGGTAATTGGGGAGATGTTGTTAAAGGGTACAAGCTTGCAACTAATAGATAAATAAGTTCTGGAAATTGGATCCACAGCATAGTTTCTTATGCTGGTCTCAGCCTATTGATAGTGATATTATTGGTTAGAAATGCCTGGAAGCACTCACCTGGGACCATGGCAAAGCCCCACAGACACCTCTCCTTATAGAACAAGTGTTGTGGCTGGACAGGCCCCTGTGGTTCTTAGCATGATTACAAGATTCATTGCAGCGATAACCATCAAGAAACTTGGGGAAAAAAGAGGTTTGCTATTCACAAGTCCTGATGGATGTACAGCATGCCTGAAGGCCACACAGTGAGGTTGTGATGAGAGACAGAGAGGAGAGAGGGTGTGAGTGAATTCAGGCTTGGGGTTTTGCTTTTATTGAGGTCTAGGTGGGGGTCTCTGATTTCTCAGGTTCACTCTGTGAATTTTAAACAAGAGAGGGAATTAAAGCTTCTGGAAGGGAAAAACAAGTGGCCAAACTCAATTATCTAAATCAACCAAAGATTTCTAAAACAAAAGATCTTCAAGAGTAGGGCATCCTGGGGCGCCTGGGTGGCTTAGTTGGTTAAGCGTCCGACTTTCACTTAGGTCATGATCTCGCATTCGTGGGTTCGAGCCCCGCGTCGGGCTCTGTGCTGACTGCCAGCTCAGAGCCTGAGCCTGTTTCAGTCTGTGACTCCCTCTCTCTCTGACCCTCCCCTGCTCACGCTGTCTCTCTCTCTCTCTCTCTCCTAGAAATAAATAAAACATTTAAAAAAAAAAAGAGTAGGGCATCCTGGCTCTTTCTCCAATAGTCTTATAGCTGGCAGTGTCTTAGAGATAGCTGTCTTTGAAGTGGATGCCTCAACAATCAAAAGCTCAATGCATTACAAAAAAACAAGCAAGAAAGCTTGTTCGGGGGGTTGCTTACATTAAACATAGTTACTATAGTCAAAAATACTGTATTATCAACTTCAGAGTTGCTAAGAGACTAGATCTTATTTGTTCTTATCACACACAAAAAAAGAAATGATGATTATGTGATGTGACAGAGGTGTTAGCTAATGCTGTAGTTGGTAATCCTATTGCAATAAATGAATGTATGAAACCAATACACCACAGACCTTAAACTTATACAATATTATATATGTCAATTATATCTCAATTTTAAAAAATAATGAAAAACTATAAATTTAGGATATGACCCAGCTATTCCCCTTCAAGGTATCTACCCAGGAGAAATGAAAATATATGTCCACATAAAGATATACACAAATTTTCATAGCAGCATTATTTAGAGCAGCCCCAGACTAAATAATCCAGTGTCTATCACCAGGTTTGCACACACCCCCCCCATTCATTGGGCACTGTGCTGGCAAGTGGAGCCTGCTTGGGATTCTCTCTCTCTCTCTCTGCCCCCTCTCAACTTGCACTGTTTCTGTCTCTCTCAAAATAAATAAATAACCCTTAAAAATTTTCTTTCAAAGATAGAATGATGTGGAGACAGTATTTTTAGATGAAGTGATCAAATCTTGTAACAAAAATCAGAAAATATATCATCATATTCTATAACATCAACAGGTTAAATGCAAATACCATGATTATATCAATAGATACATGTAAGAAATTTTAGCAACCATTTATTTTAAAATTTTTAAATAAATTAGCCATACAAAAAAGCTACATAAAAGTAATAGGGGCACCTGGATGGCTCGGTCAGTTTAGCATACAACTCCTGATCTCGGGGTTGAGAGTTTGTGCCCCACAATGGGTATAGAGATTACTTAAACAAATAAACTTTAAAAAAATAAATAAAAGTAATAAAGATTATTACTGAAACCTAAAGATGATATTAAAGCAAATGATGAAACACTAAAATAATTTAACAATACCTGCTTTTACCATTGTTATTAACATTGCCTCAGAGGGTTAAATGAATAGTATAAGTCAATGAAATAATGGAAATGAATTTGGAAAAGAGTAAGTAAAAGTAGATTGTTGGTATTTTAAATTTAAAAATCCAAGCGACTCTACAGAAAATCGGTTCTGCCTCCATGAGAATGTAAGTTCCATGAGAGCAGAAATTTTGTTTAGTGTACTGTAGTATCCCCAGCTCCAGACTATGTGTGTGGCACACAGTAGGTACTCTATAGATATTGTGGTTGAATGGATTTGGTATGTGACTGGATATCATTTGAATATATAGAACACAACCACAGTTTTCTTTCTTTTTTTTTTTTTTTTTTTTTACAAATAGTTTATTGTCAAATTAGTTTCCACATAACACCCAGTGCTCATCCCCACAAGTGCCCTCCTCCATGCCCACATTTTTCTTTCTACAGTATAAGTAAACACCTAAAAATGAAAAACCAAATAGACTACTTGTAATCATATCTAAAATCACACAATACTTAGGAACAGTGTTAACAGGAAAGGCCTACCGAGGAATCTAGCTCAGGGCCAAAATCCTATGTGTGATCTTTCAAGCCCAACCACAAGTAATTACAATGCCTTCACTTGGTAGGCCTCTTGTGGGTGAGCTGCCCTCTCCACACCAGACTTGGTACACAAGTTCACTGCAGTCTCTAAAAGGAGTCGTATTCAAGGTCTCAAGCTCCCTTGGCCAGATGTATTCATACATTTAGCTGTATTCCTGACACAGGTTCTGCATTCAGAAGTTTCTTTACTGGGGTCCTTGGCTGAGGTCTCTGAGGATCCCCTGCCAAGACTGCCCAATCAGATGGCTTCAAAGACATTTTTTTCCACTCTCACTTGGCTCTTAGCACTTTTACATGGCTGCCCTGACCCCAGGACTGTAAGATGGCAGGGCCTTTTGTTTGATGTTTCTTGCCAATGAGACCATTCCCTCTGCATTGATACATCTATCTGACCCTCTCCCAGTGCCATTCTGTGGGGAAAAAAATTGGACATTGTGGGAGGTAGAGCTCCCTCCTCTTGCTTATACAATTGTTGTGCATGAATAAAGTAAATTGTTACTTTCATTTTGCCTTGTTGTCTTTTTTTTTAAGTTTATTTATTTTGAGAGAAAGAGTACATGCGTGAGTTGGAGAAAGGTAGAGAAAGAGCACAAGAGAGAATCCCAGGCAAGCTCCACACTTTCAGCACAGAGTCCAAGGAGGGGCTTGAACCCATGAACCGTGAGATCACTACCCAAGCCCAAACCAAGAGTTGGACGCTTAACTGACTAAGCCACCCAGGGGCCCCCTGCCTTGTCTTAACTGAGTACTCCAACACCTGGCAGCTCAACTTTGCTCCAATTCATCTCAGCCTCCGACATCTACACGAAGGAAAGTGTAGGATAATATTGATGGATTTCATATATTATGTTCATGGGTGGGAGTGTTATTTAATAACACTTCCAAAGCCAACATACATCCTCCAAAACTAGCATACAAATTTAATGGGATTCTAGTGAAAAGCCCAGAAGAACGTTTATTAAAGCGTTTTTAAAGTTGATAAGGGGATTAAAAAAAAATACAGGCAAGGAAACAATGTGAAAGAGGTAGAGAGACTTGATATTGGAGATATCAGAATGTAATCATATAAAAATTATTATAATCAAATTAATAGGTTATAAAGAGACAGCTAAAAAGAGATGTCCTAGGATTGGAGCAGACCTCAAAGACTGGCCTCAAAGACTATCCCTGCAAAATGCCTGACTAATTGCATCACACTTTGGAGCAATTTATGCACGAGAGGATTGTCAAAAGAAAGGCAATCAGTTAGCAATTAGTGGAGGCTAACAGCTGGATGTGAGACAAATAGAGGCAGACCAGCTAGAAGCTTAACAGGGAGATCATGGAAAGAGATCATCAAAAAGAACCCACTTAAAATCACAGTCATCCTTTGAGATCCCCATCCAGGTCTGTGGCATCTCCTTAAGAGCAGAGGCTGTGAGCAGTCTCATCTACCCCAACTGCAATTTACAGAGACTAAATTCCAGGCAAGTGCAACTGAGATGTCTTGGGCTTTCTTCCACCAGGCCCTGATTCATGGGGCACACACTCTTAGCAGTGGCATGGCATGCCGAAAACACTGACGTTCTGATCACCTTTGCCCCAAATCACTAGTAGTGTGGAGGTTCCTTGACAGGGCAGGTAAGCCAAAATTATCACAGGCTCCTGCACCAGCCCAGCACCTTGCTTGTAAAGTGGGAGGGATAGAGGGAAGGGGTTACTCCAAGTGAAGTAGACCCTTTAGCTCTAGAACAATGGCTCAGAGATTAAGAATAAAGAGCTTTGAAGCTCTTCCCAAGTTGACTGGTTTTATTTGGAACAGAGTGTAAGGTATGTCACACCTAAAGATAAGTGTCACAAACAATGGAGATTTTGGTGGCAAGCAATTAAGGAAAAGAGAGCTAAGAAGAGCACTTTCCTGGGACAAGAAAGAAAAAAGAAAACCTCAAAAGTTTTTTCTCAAAAATTACTCCTGCAAGGACACCTGAAATTAAAGGGATCCCACTGTGTAGCAGTTTATGCCCCAGGGAATCATTGAAAAGACTGGATCAACTGGCAATTAGTGGAGACTTGCTGCTAGTTGTGACACCAACAAGGGGAGACAGCTTAACAAAGAAGTGAAAGAAACTGACAGCCTAGCTAAGACAGCTGTCATCCTAGGGTGACTGTGCATGCCCAAGGCTGAGTCTTTGGAAGACTGATGTCACAGGCTGTGCATTACTGGAGAGGTCTACTTCACTGAACTAGTTTAGCTACCAAACAAAGTGAAATAAACAAGGAGTCTGAGGCTGTGTTCTGGGGATTGATATCCAGAGTTGATACAAAATATTATTAACATGTTCAGTTCAACAAAAATTGAAAACATGCAAATAAATAGGGAAGTGTAATCCGTGTATAGGGAAACAAGCAGGCATGGGCCCAGATGATGGATCCATTAGGCAAAATCTTCAAAGTAGATATTATGTTAAAAGAACTAAAACTGTTTAAAGAATTAAAAGAAGGTGTGATGGTAATGTATCATCATAGAGAATATCAATAAAGGGAAATTATTTAAGAAAAAGATTCAAAGGGAAACTGGAGTTGAAAAATACACCCACTGAAATGAAAATTTCGTTAGAATAACAATACATTTGAGCTGGCAGAAGAATGAAAGGGGAACTTAAAGATAGATCAATAGAGATTATGCAGTCTGAAGAGAGAGATGAAGGATAGAAGAAAATGAACAGAACCTCAAGAGAGATGTGAGACACCATTAAGTACCAGACACCATCTGTGTACCAGCAGACACATAATAGAAGTACCAGAGAGGAAAGGTACAGAAGAAAACGATGTAAAATAACAATTGAAAACTTCCTAAACTTGATTTAAAAAAAAACATTAACCTACGTACCAAGAAGGTCAACAAAGTCCTAGCAAGAAAAACACAAAGAGATCCACAGCTAGATACTGTCAACACAAAATGATAAAAAATCTTTAGGAATTTGTAAAAAAAAAAAAAAAAAAAGAAAGAAAGAAAGAAAAGAAAAGAAAGAAAGAGTTTTATGTGAGCCAAGTGAAGACAGCTGCCCAGGATACACAATCTTCACAAAGAACAGAGTGCTCCAGAGAAGGAATGTTTAATACAGGGTTATATATGTTTTTTGTTACCTCAAGAGTTACAAATCACACTTTATCTTAGGCTTTTGATATGTGTCAGGTTGCAGGCTCTGGAGGTATGGGAATGGAATTTAGGGAGATTTTTATTCTTCAGTTTGAAATGATTTTTTTGTTTTAGGTTATTTGCTAAGGAAGCAGATGTACAATACGTGCTCAGGGCAGAAATAGAGCCCATGCTTTGAAGTTTGTTGAAGTCATTCTGACCTTAGTAAACGTTAAAGTATTGCCTCCCTGGGAGCCCAGGAGCAGGGCCCACAAACATTAAAAAAGTTGTAAGTTTCTCTTATCAATACATCACTGTCAAAATGTTGAAAGACGAAGAGAAAGTCTTTAAAGAAGAAAAAAAAAAAAGACCCATCATATACAAGAGAACCCTGTGTAGCTGCACCCTAGCAGACTCTTAGCCAGAGGTGAGTGATGGTCGGCGGGGCCAAAGAAAGACAATGATGGGAAAATCCACTGCCAGAATCTACATCAGCAAGCTTCTATAATGTAGCAACTTAGCTCAGCAACTGTCTGTAGCCCTTCCCCTCTTTGCATAGCCAGCCTTCCAAGGAAATCAAATCCTGCCTTCTGGACATTGTCTAAGGGAGATGCTCAGGGTTGGCCATACCCGAGCTCTTGACCTTGAATGCAGAACACTTTCTTCTACATATTCTGCCTGATAGGAATATAGAGGGAGGACAGGATCTCTACATTCTCAAGGTAGTGATTAACAGGAACATTCAGGATGTGCTTGCACAAACCAGCCTTCCAGCATGTGCTATACAAACCCCAATAACATTAACAGCCAAATTCCCATCAAAAAATAAAATGCAACATGCAAAATCTTATGCACCTAAAGCAGTGCTTAGAAGGAAATTTATGGCTGTAAACGACTATGTTGAAAAACAATATACTCTCAAATCACTAGCTTAACCTTTAACCTATGAAACTGTGAAAAGAAGAGCAAACTAAACTACATAAAGTACAAGGAAATAAAAATCAGGGCAGAAAGTAATAAAATAGAGAATAGATAAATAACAGACAAAAATCAATGACACTAGAGGTAGTCCTTTGAGAAAATCAACAAGACCATCAAGTCTTTAGCTAGATTGATCAAGAAAAAAAGGTAGACTACTCTGATTACTCAAATCAAGAATGAATGAAGGACATCAGGACTAACATTGCTGAAATAAAAGGGATTAAAGGGAAAACTGTGAGCAATGCCAACAAATTGTGTAATGTACATGAGATGGCAAAACTGAAAGAAAGACATGAAAGACTGGAACTGACTGTAGAAGAAATGACAAATCTGAATAACTCTGTAACAGGTAGAGATTGAATTAGTAATCAAAAATTTTTTTCTGCAGAGAAAAACCCAGGCCAAGAGGACTTCACTGATGAATACTACTGAATGTTTTTTTTTTTTAATTTATTTATTCTAGGAGAGACAGAGACAGTGTGAGCAGGGGAGGGTCAGAGAGAGAGGAAGTCACAGACTGAAACAGGCTCCAGGCTCTGAGCTGGCAGTCAGCACAGAGCCCGACGCGGGGCTCGAACCCACGAACCGCGAGATCATGACCCAAGCGAAAGTCGGACGCTTAACCGACTAAGCCACCCAGGCGCCCCTACTACTGAATGTTTAAAGAAGAATACTAAAATTTCATACACTCTTCCAAAGAATAGGACACTTCCCAACTCATTCTGTGAAGACAGTATTACCCAGACACTAAAGTTAGAGAAGATACCACAAGGAAAGTAAGCTTAAGTCCAATATCTCTAGTGAACATAGATGCGAAAATACTCAACAAAATATGAGTAAACTAAATCCAGCAGCATATTAATAAGGGTTATACATCATGACCAAGATGTGTGATGTGTTCCAGGAATGCAAGTTTGGCTTAACATATGACAATGAATCAACATAGTACATTATATGGATATAGAATACAGAATTATAGAATAAACTACAAAAAACACATGATCATCTCAATAGATAGGAAAAAAGCATGTGACAAAATCCAACATTCTTTCCTGATAAAATCATTCAACAAACTAGGACTATAAGGAAACTTTTTTAACCTGATAAAGAACATTTATGAAAAACCCACCTGTGATGTATATAATGGCAAAACACTGAATATGTCCCCTACTAAAATCAGGGAAACAACAAGGATGTTTATTCTCATCACTTTTATTTAACATTGGACTGTATATTTTAACGAGATTATCAGGCAAGGCAAATAAACATAAGGCATATAAATCAAAAAGCAAGAACTAACCCTGTGTCTATTTGCAGATGGTGTGATCATGAATAAAGAAAATCCTGGGGTAAATCCCCTAAAATCCTATTGCTCTAATAAACCAATTCTAAAAGATCATAAGACATAAATGCAATATACAAAAATCATTTTCAATTCTACACAGTAGCTATGACATTCTCAAAATGAATGCTAAGTCAATTCTATTCACAATAGCCTAAAAAATTAAAATAACTATAAATTTAATAAAATAAATGCAACACTTAGACACTGAAGATTATAAAACCTTATTAAAATATATGAAAGACCTCTATTTTCAGAAAGTCAACCCATGTCCATGGGTTAGAAGATTTAATATTGTTAAGATGACAGTATTCCCCAAATTAATCTTCAGGTTCTAAATGACCCCTATTAAAATCCCAACCTGCTTTTGTGTGGAGATTGACAAAATGATCCTAAAATCCATATGGAAATTGAAGGCACCCAAAATAGTTAAAACAATTTTTAAAAAGAAGAACAAAACTGGATGATTCACATATTCATTTTCAAGAGAGTGAAAGGTTAGCAGAAATACAGACATACAGATCAATGAAATAGAATATAAGATGTGGAAATAAACTCTTACATTTATGGTCAATTTATGACAAGCATGTCACAGCAATGTAATGTGGAAAGAATAGTATTTTAACACATGATACTAGGACAACTGCATATCCACATGCAGAAAAAATAAGGTTGGAAACTTAAATGAGGCAAAAGACTTGTACACTAAAAACTACAAAGCATTGCTGAAAGAAATTAAAGAAAATATACATTAATGGAAAGACCTCTTATGTTCATGGATCGCAGGACTTAACATTGTTAAAATGTCAATACTACCTAAATTAATATACAGATTCTGTGCAATCCCGTTCAAAGTCCTAACAACTTTTGCAAAAATAGAAAAATCCATCCCCAAGTCTTATATGGAATCTCAAAGGACCAGGAGAACAAATTTGAAGGTTTAATTAAGGTTCCTGATTTTAAAACTTATTACAATGCTACAACAATCAAAATGGCGGTTACTGGCATTAATACAGACATATAGACCAATAGAATAGAAAAGAGAGCTCAGAAAGAAACCTTTGTGTATAAGATCATATGATTTTTGACAAAGTACAGTCTTTTCAACAAATGGTGCTGGGAAAAGTGGATATCCACATGCCTAAGAATAATGGCTCTTACCCTCCACCATATAAAAAATCAACAAAAAATGTATTAAAGACTTAAACATAAGACTTAAAATTAGAAAACTCTTAGAAGGAAATATAGTGGAAAAATCTTCATGATACTGGATTTAGCAATGATTTCTTGGATATAACATGAAAGGTAAAGGCAACAAAAGTAAAAATAGAACAATTGGACTACATCAAAATTTAAAGCATCTGTGCAGTGGACACAATCAACAGAGTGAAAAGGCAGTCTACAGAATGGGAGAAAATATTTGCAAATCATATATCTGAAAGGGGTTAATATTTAGAATATATTTGGAACTTGTATAACTGTAGACGTTCTTCTAAAAATGCGGACATTATGCTAAGTGAAATAAGCCTGTCACTAAAAACCAAATACTGTATAATTCTAATTATATGAGTTATCCAGAGTAGTCAAACTCCTAGAAACAGAAAGTAAAATGGTGGTTGCCAGGGGCTACAGGGAGAGACAACTGGGGAGTTGTTGATTAGATATGAAAAAGTTCTGGAGACTGGTTGTGCATCAATGAGGATATACTTACTACTGAACTGTTCACTCGATGTGGTTACATTGGTAAACTTTGTTATGCATATTTTACCGCACTTAAAGAAAACTTACTCTTACACATCAATACCAGTGAATTTAAATCGTGTTCTGGGAGATAATATAATACATTGTTAGCATAATAAGGTAATAAAATTGCCTGACCACTCACTTTTTATTTCTCACTCTAAGTATAAATATTGTGGTTTGTGTATTATGCATTATTTTGTAGAGTCAAATTTGAATCAAATTCTTTTTTAATTGTTTAATGTTTATTTATTATTTTGAGAGAGAGAGCAGAGGAGGGGCAAAGAGAGAGAGAGAGAGAGTGAATCTCAAGCAGGCTCTGTGCTGCCAGTGCAGAGCCTGATTCAGGGAGCCACCCAGGCGCCCTTCAAATTTCAATCAAATTCTTGTTCACACCTAAGATTTAAGCAATAATTAGAATTATCAAGTCATCTGATCTGAAGTAAAAGGGACCACAGTGAGTCCTATCAGTCCAGGGAATAAGCCACTCTCTGAAAGTCAGTATGGCCCTTTATACACTGCTCCAGCTCTTGCTGACCCACTGAATGCAAAAAAAAAAAAAAAAAAAAAAAGTTGATTAATGGTAACAAATAGAAATTTCAGATATGGATCCCAGCATATATGAAATATGAATTAATATATGACAAAATAGGTGTTTTTTGTCTGCTACCAACGTATAGTTTCTTTATAAATGATGCTAGCCTAATTGAATATTTACAGAATAAAACTAAGCTAGTCTTTTTTTCTCGTATCTTGTATAAAAATAACATACAGATGGATTGATGCCTAAAATAAAACAATATAATGTTATAAGAAAACAATATAAACTGGGGCAGAGAGAGACTCTTGAATGCGGAGAACAAACTGAGGGCTAATGGGGGTGGGGGGAAGGGAAGGGGGGTGAAGGGCATGGAGGAGGGCACTTGTGGGAATGAGCACTGGGTGTTATATGGAAACCAACTTGACAATAAACTATTTGTAAAAAAAAAATTATTTCCATCACGTAAATATTCCAACAGTAAAAATGAAATTTACTTTTCCAAAAAAAAAATAAATTTAAAAAAAATTTTTTTTAAAATATTTTTTTATTTATTTCTAGGAGAGAGAGAGAGAGAGAGAGAGCGTGAGCAGGGGTCGGTCAGAGAGAGAGGGAGTCACAGACTGAAACAGGCTCCAGGCTCTGAGCTGGCAGTCAGCACAGAGCCCGATGCGGGCCCGAACCCACGAACCGCGAGATCATGACCTAAGCAAAGTCGGACGCTTAACCGACTACCACCACCACCCAGGCGCCCCTAAAAGAACATTTTAAAAAAAGAAAACTGGGGATGCTATTTCATAATCTTTGTATAGGAAAGACCTTCATAAGACAGGTGACTCAGAAGTCACAAGTCATAAAAACATTGGCATGTTCAATTCCATTAAAGTTAACGAATGTTATACATCAAAAATCGCTAGCAACAAAACCAAAATAGAAACGAAAAACTGAAATATATGGCATACATATTATAGGAATGCTAATATATCGATTAGAGTAAAGCAAATATACCAATGGAAAAAATAATGAACAAGACATTCTCAGAAGAGAAGATACAGATGTCTGATAAACTCTTGAAAAGATTCTTCATTTTTGGTGAAGGAGATGCAAAATGAAACAATAACTAAAGGAAACAAAACATTCCCTGCTGGTGAAAATGGGGAGGGAGAGAGACATTCACACACATATTGTTGGGGCGTGTATATGTGGGAGGATAAATTACTGAGAGCTTTTTATGAAATACTTATAACATCTGGTAATAGTAAAAATACACGTGTTCTTTTACTCAGTACACTCACTTTGGGGAATCAATCTTTTGGGAATAAAAACACTTAATGCACAATGGTATTTGTACAAAATGTTTATTTCAGCTTTATTTGTACTGTCAAGAAACTGAAACCAAACTGAAGGCTTACCTACAAGGGAAAGGAATGGTTGAATAAAGTATGGTTCAATCGGCTATCAATTATTATGCAACTGTTAAAAAATACTTATGTATATATAGTATATATATATATATATATATGATCTGTTGACTTGGATGCATGTCAATCATCTACTGAGAAAAACGATTCACATAGTAAATAATTGCAGTTTTGTGAAAACAAGTAGTAACCACCTAGTTATGTTTATATAGCATTAGGTACACTTGGAAGAAATAGAGAAATGGCTTTTTCTTCATGCATCTTTTATAGCATGTATTCTTTTGTAATTACATTTTATTTTAGTAATTGCATTTTAAAATAAATACAATTACATGTTAGATACTTGTCTTTATGTTCCTTTTTTTGTTTGTTTTACAAGACAGAATTATCATTTACTAAATTTTAACTTTTAGCTACTCACAGTTCAGCATTTTTCCAGTAGAGAAATATGTTTGTGGGTATGTGTTAAATTGCGTAGGAAGGGTTCTGTTTTTGTTTTTAATTTTTATGTTTTAAATATTTATTTATTTTGAGAGAGAAAGAGCTAGAGAGAGTGAGCACAAGCAGGGGAGGGGCAGAGAGAATCCTAAGCAAGCTCTGCACTGTCTGTACAGAGCTGGATGCAGGGGTCTGTCTCACGAACTTGCTAGATCATGACCTGAGCCCAAATCAAGAGTTGGCTGCTTAACTGACTGAGCCATCCGGGTCCCCCCTTTGTTTTTATTTAAAGTGTATCTGCCTTTGTCCTTTCCACTCTCCCACTCTTTTTCAGGGATGATGGGTGCAAGTGATGGGGACAGGGCATTTGTATTTTGTAAGTTGCACAAGTGTTTCTGATCTGTGCCCTGCACCACAGCCCCTGGTTGACAACTACCAAGTCCATAGCTATTGAGGCCCCGATTGCAGCTAGAAACTGTAGCTGAATTTTAATCAGAAAATGCATTTTCTTAAGTAAGAAACATCACGTCTTCTTTTTCTGAAAACGTAGTCATTCTCTAGAGGAAAAGAATGACTTACAATTTCCACAATTTGTTTTGTAATTTTGTTCTCAGTGAGAGAGACCTTATGGCATTTTTTAAAGCACTTTTACAGTGCTTTTAAAAGCATTAACCAAATTGAATCATAAGAAACATATTTCTGAATCTTATTTTTAGCGAAGTTACCTTCAACATTTTTCAACACACTGAGTCATTGGCACCACAATGAGAACAGCCTCTGACTCCTTTGTAGGGTTTAGTCTCATTTGTTATGACCAATCCCTTGTTCCCTGCTTACTTAAGAATCTTTCTGCTTTCTGACCTGAACATTCAATTCTGTTGGTTTATAGCAGCTTCCCTTCATTCAACCGAGCTAATGTCAGACCTGATGTTTAATAGGGCTTTTCAAGTTCTGATCTTTGCCTTTGTTCATTAATTATGGTTCATGCTTACCTGCCTGGTTACATCGGTTTTAGGAGCACTGTGAACATACCTTGTCCATTCCAGCAAGCTCCTAAAGTCCTTTGCTCAGCACCATGCTTTGGGAGCAGAGTACAGACCTGGGGACCTGACTGTGCCCTTTCTGCCTACCAGGGTGAGGACACAGTAGGAAGGCCTTCAGCCCAGAGCCAGCTTCTCTCTGGCACACCACTTCCTGACCTTCTAGCTGTGGTTTCTTAAATTGTGCATGTCACAAAACCCACAGCGGACCTGATGGCAGCTACAGGGAAATGCACCAGCGCTGTTTTCACATATGACTCCTGGGGGGGTGGTTTTCACAGAGGCTCCCGCCTTTCCCCTGCACCCCGAAGTGAAGAACCCCTTCTCTGTTCTCCTGTTCTCCCCACTTGTCAGCTTCACACTCGCCTCGCCCGTGTTGGGTGTCCTATGCCCCAATGACCGCTAGATGCCGACAGAGACCCGGTAGGATGCCTCGCCTTCTTTTCCAGGGCTCAGGGCAACCTTTTCATGGGTCTAGCTTGTCCTTGCCCAAGGGATGAAATTAGGGCTCAGGACAAACCTGCAGCTCCAGATCTGCCCCTGACCGCTCAGTGGCATCTTTAAAGGAACAAAGGTGGAAACCCACTCCCTGCTCACACCTGGGACCTTTTCCCTTTGCAATCTTCTCCCTGCCCTGATCACAAAGTGGGTAGGGACATTTCCACCATTCAGATTAGGCAGAAGAGGTGCTGCCAATGTGGCTGCCCTTGCTGTCCCCGTGTTCCCCAAACCTACAGCCTCCTCCCTTCTCCAGGTGGTAGGGGATGCAATTCTCTCTTGACCTCAGCATAACCCAACTCCAACCCAACAACGAGGAGTACTGTGGGCAGGACTAAGGACACGGGCCACATTTTAGTAGTTGCGTGACTCTGAGCTCATGTTTTAGCCTCTCTGTGCCTACCTTTCCTCATTGTATACAATGAGAATTGTAATGGTACCTACCTCATGGGGCTACTATGGGAACGAAATGACTCAATATTTCTAAAACACTTATGACACTACCTGGCACATATTAAGTACTCAGTATATGTCACCTATTCTAATTTGTCCTCTTGGGTCCTTGTAGTAAGACCTCAATAATTATTTACTTTACGTGGCATTCCCCATGTATAGCTCCTAGTTTTTGATTACAGATTGTAACTTTTCTTTAAGTTAGATGGCTTGTTTAATTTTATTTTCTGTTAGAAGGGATCTACTCTGATAAAGTACAACTTTGGGTCTATAAAACTACCGAAGCTCCTGGCTTCTTCAGCTGTCTAACATTTTTCAACAGTTTTTGATTCTTGTTATCTATGCAGCCTTGGTTTTGATGGTGTTGTTGCTTGCTCTGGGTTGTGACAGCTCTGACAGTGTTATTACTTGAGTAAGTATTTTCTGGGAAAACACGAGAGAAACTAGAAGCTTATCCCTTTCCCTGCAGGTAGAAAAACTTCCCTTCTGATATAAACATTTGACCCTGGAGCACAGGTTCAGAGATCACACCAAAAATGCTGCCCTGGTGATATTAGCCAAGCTTTCCCCAGAAGATCCTGTGCCACTCAAGTGCACAATACTACTTGATCATGACCAGTCATGGGCCCCAGCATTCCCCAAAGCTGACCTGCCACACAGAATTGTGCACAAAGTTCACAATTCCAAATTCCAGGTCGTCCAAAATTTCCTTCTTGTATCAGTCCTGCACTTTCTTACATGTCCTTTTTCCTTCCTTTTTTTTTTTTTTTTAATTTATTTTGAGACAGAGAGGGAGAGCATGAGAAGGGGTGGGGCAAAGAGAGAGAGGAAGAAACAGAATTCTCTTTTTCTTTTTAAATAGTTCATTGTAAAGTTGGTTTTGAACAGGCTCTGTGCTGTCAGCGAAGAGCCTGATATGGGGCTTGAGCCCATGAACTGTGAGGTCATGACCTGAGCCGAAATCAAGAACTGGACACTCGACCAACTGAGCCACCCAGGCGTCCCGCTTATTTGTCTTTTTTTTTAAATTGAGATATAATTCATATATGATAAAATTCTCCATTTAAGAGTGCACAATTCAATGGTTTTTAGTATATTCACAAAACTTTACAACAATAATCACTGTCTAATTCTAGAACTTTTCATCAATCCCAAAAGAAACCCCATACCAGTTAAAACACTCATTCCCAATTCCCCACCCATACCTCCAACTCCTGACAGCCATCAGTCTGCTCTGTGTCCCAATGGATTTGCCTGTCCTTGACATTTCATGTAAATAAAATCATACAACATGTGGCATTTTGTGTCTGACTTCTTACACTCAGCATGATGTTTTCAAAGTTTATCCATGTAGCAGCATGTATCAATACTTCATTCCTTTTTCATGGCTGGTGCATGGATAAACAAAATGTGGAGGGCCTTCTTATCTCTTTTTTGAGGGGGAGGGTGTATCAAGCAGTCTTATTTAGTGCTCTGTGATTGGACCTGCTTAATACTGGCCATTCTGGGTGACAAAATCTAAATCTTGCTATAGGGCTACGGGAGTTAATATGAGTCTTCCCTATAATTTTTTTATACAGGTCAAAATTGGTTGTGAAAATAAGTACCATATTCAATGGCCTCAAAGGGGAAGATGAGCCATGGCAGAATAAACCCGAGTTGAAGATTTGAGGGCATATGCAGTAGACATTTGCCTGGCGACCGATTGTATATAAAGCCTCCTTGTCTTTTTGAGGCATATGAGTAGGTAGAACAAACCTAACTTTCTAGGATTGATGGAACATGTTTCCATGCAACATATGCCTTGTTTCAAGACCAGAACCCCACGGTCTTCCACTCTTGCCATTTTCAGATCAGAGTCCTTCTGTTTGCACACAGTTGTGATATGGCAGCTCAATTCCTCACCTCCATTCCAATTGTCAATCATTGCTATTGGAAAGCTATGGCAAGGACTTACCTGTACCCTGTTCTTTGAACTCTCAGATGGCATAAACTCCTCAAAATAAGTCACTTTCTAAGCCTAGCTCCAGCCCAGAGATGTACCTTTGTAAGAAGAGGATAGGCTGCTGAGACACCTGTCTATGGGCCAGTGTACCCACAGGGTCCCGAGACAGAGTCACAGAGGTGAGAGCCACTCCTTCCCTTGAGGGTGCTTGCTGTCCCGCTTTGGGCCTGCCAGTCACCACCAAGTGTCTTTTCTTCTCCCACCACCTGTAAAAGTGAATTTGCTTGTCCTCAGTCCTATTTCTGGGTTTGGATGTCATGTGTACTTTTGGCCACAAGATGCCAATAGAGAGCTTGGCTGAAGTCTTCCCCTTTGTTTCCTGAGACTGAGAGCAGCCATTTGATTTGATTCAGTTATATTCATTCCACAGTATATAGGAAGCACCTACTATGTCATGGCACTGTGTGAGGCTGGGTCACAGAGTTCACAAAATGACTAAAGCAAACTACAGTATGTGAGCTCTGAACTCTATAAATGAGCAGTTTCCACATTCCACCATCTCATTCTTTACTCCAAAGGAATAAACTAAAGAAATGGAATCTCCTACAGGGAGCATTATAAGACCCCTGGACACACCTAGGTCACTTTTATTTTCCATAACTTTGTCCCCTCCTTACAAGCCGCATGTCACAATACTCTCCGTATCACATCATACCTAATTAGCTCCTTTGCATTATTTCTGTGGCCCCAGAAATGCTCATGTATAGTTGTGGAACGTGTTTATCCATGGGCTCAAGGTAAATTCTCATGAGGTCCAAATATTGTGAATTGCAATATTTTAAAGGCAAGAGCCATGCATTTGTCGTGTTTTATTCATATGTATTTTTGGCTATCTGCTACTTGCCAAGCATTGTGTTAAATTATGCATATACGATAGTGTGTTAAAGCAGCATGCTCACATTCATGGAGCTTATTGTGTTTCTATCTCTGCCAGGCATAATGGTTAATATATATTAGAAATTTAGTCAATGTTTGCATAATCCTGTCTTTTAAAAAATTTTCTTAATGTTTATTTATCTTTGAGAGAGAGAGACAGAGATAGAGAGTGTGAGTAGGGGAGGGGCAGAGAGAAAGGGAGACACAGAATCGGAAGCACGCTCTAGGCTCTGAGCTGTCGGCACAGAAACCGACGAGCGACACGGGACTCAAAGCCACGAACCGCGAGATCATGACCTGAGCTGAAATCAGATGCTTAGCTGACTGAGCCACCCAGGCGCCCCTCTTTTTTTAAATGTTTAAAAAATATTTATTTACTTTTGAGAGAGAGCATGCATGGTGCATGTGTGCACGTGAGCTGGGGAGGGGCAGAGAAAGAAGGAGACAGAGGATCCAAAGCAGGCAATGCTCCAATAGCAGAGAGCGAAATGCGGGGCTTGAACTCATGAACTGTAATATCATGACCTGAGCTGAAAGCCAACACTTAACCGATTGAGCCACCCAGGTGCCCCCATAGTTGTTCTTTATATGAAAGATTATAATTGTATTTAAGATGTAACAATGGTTTTAATTGTAGCCCATTCTAGTAAAATGTCTGAATAGCAAAACACATAAATAAACACTTTCAGTGAGCTTCAAAGATTCAACTAAAGGACATATATTTAATAAATTTAAATGTTAGAGAATCTTACTAAGAGGATTACCATGGGCAATTTCAAAAGATTATGATACAGAGTTACTAAGAGAGGTGAAGGGTCCTTGACATCAAAGGTAAAGAATTTCACAATGCTTGCTACTACAGTCTTAAACATATTGGAGATTCAATACATTGGTCAATACAGATTGTAACTTTTCTTCATTTTTAAAAATATTTTTTTCAGAGAGAGTATGCACATGAGCATGGGGGAGGGACAGAGAGAGAGAGAGAGAATCTTAAGCAGGTTCTACACTCAGCATAGATCCCGATATGTGGGGCTCAATCCCACAGCTCAATCCCTCATGAGACCATGACCTGAGCTGAAATCAAGAGTTGGATGCTTAATTGACTGAGCCACCCAGCTGCCCCATAACTTTTCTTTAAGTTAGATGGCTTGTTTAATTTTCTGTTAGAATGCATCTACTCTGATAAAGTATAACTTTGGCTCTATAATATTCTGCCCAAGGCTGCTCATCTTTCTAAAGAGTTTCATGGATGTAGGTATTTTACCTAGCCCGTGAAACAGAAGAATGAGAAAATTCGAAATTGTTCCTAATGTTTCAACATATGTCACCCAGAAATTACCAGGTGAGCCAATATATACAGTGAGGTAAAGCATTGGGTTTTGTTTAAAAACATTTGAGTTCATGGGGCGCCTGGGTGGCTTAGTCGGTTAAGCGTCCGACTTTCTCTTAGGTCATGATCTCACGGTTCGTGGGTTCGAGCCCCGCGTCGGGCTCTGTGCTGACAGCTAGCTCAGAGCCTGGAGCCTGTTTCAGAGTCTGTATCTCCCTGTCTCTCTGACCCTCCCCTGCTTGTGCTGTCTCTCTCTCTCCTAGAAATAAATAAAACATTAAAAAAAAACATTTGAGTTCAAACCTTGCCTATTTCCATTTTACTAAATGTGTTGCCTTGTTAAGGATAAATATTTTACAGAAATATTGGAAGTACCAAATGAGGTGGTTTAGGGGAAAAATGCTTTGTAAAATGGCAAACTTAGGTCTAAGATCTGTCATTCTCAAGAATCATACCAGATTAATCAATAAATTCTGCAAATATTTATTGGGTACCTACTCCGCATCAGATCCTGTGCTCTGTGCTAGGCACACAGTAATGGTTTCAGCACCTCAGAGTCTAGCAACTGACAGTCAATGACGTGATGGAAGAACACACAGTGTACGGCATGTCTGGCCAGGCAGACTCGTGTAATGGCAAGGCAGAAGACTGTGATAAAACATGCTCACTTAAATACTCGACTACCTATGTGACCTCAGTTCTCTGTGTCTCAGTTTCCTTACTTGTGAAAGTATTACTTTGGTTTTATTTTTCAGTATTTGGCTATTCGGGGTCTTTTGTGGTTCCATACAAATTTTAGGATAGTTTGTTCTAGTTTTGAGAAGTATGCTGGTGCAATTTTGATTGGAATTGCATTGAATGTATAGATAGCTTTGGGTAGTAATGACATCTTAACTATATTTATTCTTCCAATCCATGAGCATGGAATGTTTTTCCATTTCTTTGTGTCTTCTTCAATTTCCTTCATAAGTTTTCTATAGTTTTCATCATACAGATCTCTTATTCTTTGGTTAGGTTTATTCCTAGGTATTTTACGTTTTTGTGTGCAACTGTGAATGATATCAGTTTCTTGATTTCTCTTTCTGTTGCTTCATTGTTGGTGTATAAAAATGCAAGCGATTTCTGTACATTGATTTTGTACCCTGCAACTTTGCTGAATTCATGGATCAGTTCTAGTAGGTTTCTGGTGGAGTCTCTTGGGTTTTCTATGTAGAGTATCATGTCGTCTGCAGAAAGTGAAAGTTTGACTTCTTCTTTGCCAATTCGGATGCCTTTGATTTCCTTTTGGTGTCTGATGGCTGATGCTAGGACTTCCAGCACTATGTTAAACAACAGTGGTGAGAGTGGACATCCCTATCGTGTTCCTGATCTCAGGGGGAAAGCTCTCAGATTTTCCCCGTTGAAGATGATGTTAGCTGAGGGCTTCTCATAGATGGCTTTTATGATGTTTAAATAAGTTCCTTCTATCCCGACTTTCTCGAGGGTCTTTATTAAGAAGGGATGCTGTATTGTGTCAAATGCTTTTTCTGCATCTATCGACAGGATCATATGGTTGTTATCTTTTCTTTTGTTGATGTGATGTATCACATTGATTGATTTGTGAATGTTGAACCAGCCCTGTAACCCAGGAATGAATCCCACTTGATCTTGGTGGATAATTCTTTTTATGTGCTGTTGAATTCGATTTGCAAGTATCTTGTTGAGAATTTTTGCATCTGTATTCATCAAGGATATTGGCCTGTAGTTCTCTTTTTTTGCTGGATCTCTGTCTGGTTTGGAAATCAAAGTGATGCTGGCTTCCTAAAATGAGTCCAGAAGTTTTCCTTCGATTTCTATTTTTTGGAATAGTTTGAGAAGAATGGGTATTAATTCTGTTTTAAATGTCTGGTAGAATTCCCCAGGGAAGCCATCTGGTCCAGGGCTCTTATTTGTTGGGAGATTTTTGATAACTGATTTGATTTCTTCACTGATTATGGGTCTGTTCAGATTTTCTATCTCTTCCCGTGTGAATTTTGGTAGTGAGTGTGTGTTTAGGAATTTGTCCATTTCTTCTAAGTTGTCCAGTTTGTTGGCATATAGTTTTTCATAGTATTCCCTGATAATTGCTCGTATTTCTGAGGGGTTGGTTGTAATCAGTCCATTTTCATTCATGATTTTGTCTATTTGAGTGCTCTATCTTTTCTTTTTGAGAAGCCTGGCTAGAGGTTTGTCAATTTTGTTTATTTTTTCAAAAAACCAACTCTTGGTTTCATTGATCTGTTCAACTGTTTCTTTGGTTTCTATATTGTTTGTTTCTGCCCTGATTTTTATTATTTCTCTTCTTCTACTGGGTTTGGGGTGCTCTTGCTGCTCTCCCTCTATTTGCTTTAGGTGCGCTGTTAGATTTTGCACTTGCGCTTTTTCTAATTTCTTGAAATAGGCCTGGAGTGCAATGTACTTTCCTCTTAGGAATGCCTTCGCCGCATCCCATAGAGTTTGAATTGTTGTATTTTCATTTGTTTCCATATATTTTTTAATTTCTTCTCTAATTGCTTGATTGGCCCATTCGTTCTTTAGTAGGGTGTTCTTTAACCTCCGTGTTTTTGGAGTTTTCTCCAGACTTCTTCCTGTGATTGATTTCAAGTTTCATAGCATTGTGATCTGAAAGTGTGCATGGTATGATCTCAATTCTTTTATATTTATTGAGGGATGCTTTATGTCCCAGTATGTGATCTATCTTGGAGAATATGCCATGCGCACTTGAGAAAAAGTGAATTCCATAGTCTCAGGAGTTAAAGTTCTAAATATATCTGTTAAATTCATCTGGTCCAATGTGTCATTCAAGTCCATTGTTTCTTTAGTGATTTTCTGTCTAGTTGATCTACTCATTGCTGTAAGTGGAGTATGAAAGTCCCCTGCTATTAGCACTTTCCTATCGATAAGAGTGTTTATGTTTGAGGGGCGCCTGGGTGGCTTAGTCGGTTAAGCGTCTGACTTTCGCTTAGGTCATGATCTCACAGTTTGTGGGTTCAAGCCCCGCGTCAGGCTCTGTGCTGACTGCCAGCTCAGAGCCTGGAGCCTGTTTCAGAGTCTGTGTCTCCCTCTCTCTCTGACCCTCCCCTGCTCACGCTGTCTCTCTTTCTCTCTCCTAGAAATAAATAAAAATATTTTTTAAAAAAAACTGTGTTTGTTTGTGATTAATTGTTTTATGTATTGATTAATTGTTTTATGTATTTATGTGCTTTCATATTTGGTGCATAAACATTTATAATTGTTAGCTCTTCCTGATGGATAGACCCTGTAATTATTATATAATGCCCTTCTTCATCCTTTGTTACTGTTTTTACTTTAAAGTCCAGTTTGTCTGATATAAGTATAGCTACTCCAGCTTTTGTTTGACTTCCAGTAGCAGGATAGATATTTCTCCATCCCCTTACTTTCAATCTGAAGGTGTCCTCCAGTCTAAAATGAGTCTCGTGTAGAGAGCAAATAGATGGATTTTGTTTTTTTATCCTTTCTGCTACCCCATGTCTTTTGATTGGGGCATTTAGTCCGTTTACATTCAGTGTTATTATTGAAAAATACGGGTTTAGAGTAATCGTGTCCTTTGTCGACATTCATGCTTGTGACGGTACCTCTGGTATCTTGCGTTCCTTAAACATTTCCCACAGGATTTCTTGTATGGCTGGTTTAGTGGTGACGAATTCTTTCCATTTTTGTTTTTGGAAAGACTTTTATCTCTCCTTCTATTCTGAATGACTGGCTTGCTGGATAGAGGATTCTTGGCTGCATATTTTTTCTGTTCATCACATTGAAGTCTTCCTGTCATTCCTTTCTGGCCTGCCAAGTTTCATCAGATAGGTCTGTAAGACTCTGATAGGTTTCCCTTTGTATGTTAGGGCCCTTTATCCCTTGCTGCTTTCAAAATTCTCTCTTTGTCCTTATATTTTACTAGTTTCCCTAGGATATGTCATGCAGAAGATCGATTCAGGTTACTTCTGAGGAGAGTTCTCTGTGCCTCTTGTATTTCAACGTCTGTTTCCTTCCCCATATTGGGGGAAGTTCTCTGCTATAATATGTTCAAGGACTCCTTCAGCGCCTTTTCCTCTCTCTTCCTTTTCTGGAATTCCTATGATATGGATATTATTCCGTTTGACTGTATCACTGAGCTCTTGATCTCTCCTTTTGTGTTCCTGGATCAGTTTATCTCTCTTTTTCTCAGCTTCCTCTTTTTCTATAAATCACTTATTTTTCTGCCTTTTCAATCCGTGCATTGGACGCCTCCCTTTTATTTTGCATCTCACTTATAGCATTTTTTAATTCATCACAACTATTTTTAAGCTCCATAGTCTTTGTAGCAATAGTTTCTCTGATGTCTTCCATGCCTTTTTCAAGCCCAGCGATTAATTTTATAGCTATTGTTCTAAATTGTTGTTCAGTTATGTTGCTTATGTCTGTTTTGAGCAGTTCTTTAGCTGTCAGTTCTTCCTGGAGTTTCTTTAGGGGAGAGTTCTTCCATTTCGTCATTTTGGCTAGCTTTCTGTCTCTTGTTAGTTTTAAAAGTTTGTTATGCACTCTGCACCTAAGAGTACTCCTGTATTAATGAAGGCTCTTTGACTGTCCAAGGCCTGTCCGTTCTTTGAATGGTATCTCTTGGTCACTCTTGTTGAAACTTGGTTATTTTATTTTCCTACTTGTAGTGGTATTTGGGACTCTCCACCATGAGTACTTTGGCTTGTTTCTTGAAGTATCCATGGAAAAGAAAACAGAGAGACAAACACACAGGGAACAGAGGCACACAGACACACAGACAAATCCAGCAAACATGCAAACCGAAAGGGAAAACAAAAAAGAAAAGAGAAGAGAGGAAAGAGGAAAGGCGAAGAATAAGAAGAATACATAAAAAAGAAGAAAAGGAAAGGAAAAAAGAAGAAACCCAATAGACAAAGGACAGTCTAAAGCATGTAACCAGATTTCCCAGCTATAAAATAAATAGCCGGGTGTATGCAGTGCTGGTGGAAGAGCATAGAGAAAGAGAGAAATGACGGGGGTGGGGGGGGGATGAAGCTAAATTGGAAATGAAATGAGTGGGCAGAAGGAATAAGAGGCTTTTTTCAAAGAGCAAAAGAGTGGAATATGATTGCAGAAGAGGCGAAAGAAATGATGATGATGCTATCCAGAGAAACTATATAGTCTGAAACTATATAGTCTTACTCCAGA
The DNA here is from genome assembly GCA_017311185.1 of Proteles cristata cristata. Taxonomy (NCBI): domain Eukaryota; kingdom Metazoa; phylum Chordata; class Mammalia; order Carnivora; family Hyaenidae; genus Proteles; species Proteles cristata. The sequence continues at coordinate 48,532 of JAESUZ010003053.1, read as the reverse complement.
GAGAAAGAGATACAAAGGTAGTGGTGGAGGTGTAGAATTTACATCTAGAGAATGGATTAAATATGTCTGTTTAAGGAAGCCAGTGACCAGAATTAATCAGGGCAGTGCATCCATGTTGGTCTTGTCCCGGCTCCAGTAAAATAATAAAATAAAATAAAATAGAGGGCAGCTCTCTAGCAGGGATGGGCGTGGTTTGGTCCAGTGGGTCCTGTGGGAGTCCTGCCTTGGCGGTTCTGGGGAGAAAAGTGGCAGCGCCCCAGTTCCTTCTTGAACCATGCATGGCAAGTCACTCTTTTGGGTATGTAATCTCCCTGTGCCGGGGACGTAGCCAAGGTCGACCGTGCTCTATATCCCAAGCCAGGCCTCATTTCCAGATCTCAGTCCACGCACCCCACTGAAATTGCCCAAAATATAAACTCTCAGGCAGGCCCCTCAGAGCACTTTCAAGCCTCTCGCCTTCCCCCTGGGGATCGAGCTAGAAGCCGCTGCTCCAGTCTCCTCCAGGTCTGGGTGGCAATCGAGGAGCAGTTTCACCTGGCGTTGCCTGGGACCAGTGCATCCCGCCTAGGGTCAGTTGGACAGCAGGAAACCGGGTCCCTCTTTGTCCCATCGCCTGCAATATAAACTCGTGGGCAAATCCCTCAGAGCAGTTTCAAGCCTCTCGCTTACCCTGTAGGGATCCAGCCGAGCCAGAAGCAAAAAGGCGCGGTGGCCGCCTGTCCCCTCCAGGTTGAGCTGGCGAGTGGGGAGCAGTTTCCCCAGAGGTTGCATGGGTGAGTGTGTCCTGCGAGGGTCAGCTGGAGAGCAGGAAACCGGATCCCTCTGTGTCGCGAACGGAGGTTTTTCTCTTCTCCAGCGACAGGGACAGTGTCTTGAGCAGTTTCAGCCATGCTTTCTTTTTTCCCCTAGATTCACTGCGGCTCCCCGCAGAGGGAGACAACCCCCCAACCCGTGTCTCCAGTCCCGGCCCAATTTCATCTTCCCCAGTTCGCACTCACACTATAAGGTTTTCTCAGCAGACTCTGTCTCCTTTTCCTCCCAAACTCCTGGATTCTGTAAGGGTTGCTATCGCTTCTGGCCTTATCTGTGTGAGAGATGGGGGCAAGTGAAATGTAGGGAGCTCCCTACTTCTCCGCCATCTTGCCTCCCCCTCCAGCGGTGTTGTTATCTTATTCTATCTGTCAGCAGTGTTAGGTAGACAGCTTCATAGAGGCTATGACCCATGAACTTCATCTTGAGTAATGAGAAGTTTGTTTGTTTGTTTTTTCCAAGTAGACATTAGTAATAATGGGGATGCTGTGAACAGAGAATGATGAACTTAGGAGGTTCGTGACAAGATGTATAGAAGGAGGCATACATCCTGCAAGGAGGTCATGGTTCCTGAGAGGAATTTCACAAGAAGGAAAACCACAAGTGAAGTTGTAGAGATGGCTGGAGCTGCTCCATAGAGGCTTTTGTTCATCATGTTTTTGTGTTTAGACTTTGCCAGGTAGGTGCTGAGGAGGAGATATGGAGGCTGAAAAAGAGGGAAATGTCTAGGGAGAACCTTCAGGTTTGTGACCTTTGACACTGGGGTTCTGGTATGAATGACCAGGAGATACAAGAGGTGTGTCTTAGCCTGAGTTCACTAGAAAACAGAGACTGAAGTACAGCTGTTGTGCTAAGGGTTTCTTGAAGGCTGTGATTACAGAACAGCTAGAATGAGCAGAGGAAGGAAGTGAGGCAAGAAAGGAGAGAAAGCAAATATGAAGTAGTACATTACAGAGATTTCTACAGCTCCTTGAGGAAACACAGCTGGTGGCTTGTTCACATCGAATGTGTCTGGGTAAGCACTGTGAAACCACCTTGACTCAGCTGATCAACACCCTTGAACTTCTAGGTTGTGTTAGTCACCTCTTCAAGTAATCACTAGAAAGTTGGAACTCACAGCCCATGTTATGGCACTACATTTGAGGCTAGAAGCAGTAAAGCCGGAGTTTCCACAAGTCAGATAGGGTCAGTCCTTTGATGAAGCTGTTGCCATTTGTTTTTCTTTTTTAATTTTCAAATTTTAGTGTAGTTGCTATACAACGTTACACCAGTTTCAGGTATACAACATGATTATGCCACATGTTTATACGTTATGCTATGCTCAGCTTAAGTGTAGCTACCATCTGTTACCATATAATTTTGTTACAACATCATTGGCTATATTTCTTATGCTGTTCCTTTTATTTCCGTGTCTTATTTATTCAGTAACTAAAGGCCTGTATCTCTGACTCTCCTTCCTCTCTGGCAGCCATCAATTTGTTCTCTGTATTTATAGGTCTGATTCTGTGTCTTATTTGTTTATTCGTTTGTTTATTTTAGATTCCACATATGAGTGAAATAATAAGGCATTTGTCTTTCTCAGTCTGACCTATTGCACTAAGCATAATACCCTCTAGGTCCATCCATGTTGTTGCAAGTGGCAAGATTTCATTATTTTTTTATGGCTGTGTAATTGTCATTTTCATTGAAACAGCTATAAAGGAGGATCTACTAGAGCTTGGATCTCAGTCTAGGGGATTCCATGAGAGCTGGTGCTATTAGCAAAGTGACAGTGGGGATAGCCAGGGATCTCCTTTGAGCAAGTGGCCAAGGACCTGACAGTCCAAGGACTCCTCTTGTGTAAATTTTAGGGGCATAAATGCAAGATGCTACAATCTACCCATTGATAATATAATTTGGAGCTTCCTTTTTGGTGAGAACAACACATTCTCATTTCTTTTTTGGATGAGGAGACAGTCCTTCACACTGGTGGCCAGTTATATTCTCCTGAAAATGAGGATTATTCTCCTAATGAGGGTTACTACACCAAGATACAGCTCTTGCTACTGTATCTTGTCCCAGAACCATCATTTATATTAATAATCTCCTTGTACAACCACTGTGTTTATACCTTCCTCACAAATAAATAGCACACTGGCTAATTTAGTTTACTTGCTTGGTGGGGTGACCCAGACCTTCATCCCAGAGGGGTTTGAGCACTTAGTTGCCTTTCCCTTCTTTGGGTCCTGGTTTCTGCAATTGGATATTTACAGTTATCATTGGGGATAGATGCATTAAGAGGTGTTGAGTTTCAAACAGAATCCTCCCTACCTCTGTGCACAGTACAACCCAAACTCCTAATAGAAATTAGGATGATTACCTCAGTAAGTATAAAAATGTCTTTCTTTGCCTGTTGTCCCACTGACATTAGAATCATCTCAAAATTGCAAGATGGGAGTTGCAGCTTCTGGCTCATTGGAGCATTTACTGTCTCATCAAGTAGAAGTAGTTTCCAGTCTTGGAACCAGTATATCAAACCTAGCATAGCTTAGGTTTGTAGGAATGGGGAAGCAAAAGTTCCACAAGTGGGCCACTAGAGTGATAGTCAGTGGAGCCACTCCTACTACTGCCCTTCTGTTCTTGGACCTAAGTTCTTAAGCTATTCAAGAAAATAATATATTGCCTATGGTTTCAGTGATTATGCTATATCTCAAGATGTTGTGAATGAGCTGGTGCCTTAGCTTGTCCTTCAACAGGTTTATCTAACATTATCTTAGGCTTGCTGATTCTTTTTTTTTTATTTAATGTATTTTTAAAATTTATTTTGGAGAGAGAGAGAGAGAGACAGCATGAGCAGGGGAGGGTCAGAGAGAGAGGGAGACACAGAATCTGAAGCAGGCTCCAGGCTCTGAGCTAGCTGCCAGCACAGAGCCTGACACGGGGCTCAAACCCACGAACCATGAGATCATGACCTGAGCTGAAGTCAGAAGCTCAACCGACTGAGCCACCAAGGAGCCCCTTGGCTTGTTGATTTTGAGTTATGAGGTACCTGGCAACTCCAAGGATTCTCATGTTTAGGAGCCCATTGTTGCACCTCCTTTGCTATAAAGTGATCCCTTTGGTATTGGGTATTATTGTGCATAGTTCAGTGTCAGTGGATTAGGAATTTTCTGTGGGCATGGTGGGGATGATGGAGGTTCTACAGATAGAGAAGGCAAACACATATCTGTTGTATGTATCTATTCAGATAGAGATGAATTGCTGCTTTCCCCAAACTGGAAGGGGTTTGATGTAACTGATCTTCTATCAGCTGTCTGGTTGACCTACCTGAGTAATGGTGCCATACTGGGAACTAATATTGTCAATTTCTACTAAAGAGGGTTTGGGATATTCAGCAGTTGCAGTGGTTGGACTCATCCATAGCTGGCATTCCTTTTTCCATGAGCACATTGTATAAGTATTGGGGTAGCTGAGGAAGGACGTGGGCTGAGGTCCACTGAATGAGTCTCTTGTTCACATCATTGTTAAGAGATTTCTCTGCAATGTATACTATTTAGTGGGTATTAACTTGAGACAAATACTTGTATGTTTTGTATCCATTTCCATAGATCCATCCATATATCTTTTCCTTATACTCAATCATCCAGTTTTGGCCACTTGAATGGAGTTGTAATTTGGCAGCAGTAGTACATTTCTGGATAGTGCCAACATACTATGATGACCCAGCTGTAAATCAGGCCCTTGTGGTTTCCTCTTTTGAGATATCATGAGGCCATTGGTGTGACTCGAAGAATAGAAGTTAATGCAATAACGTTAGGTGACATGGGCATCTTGACCATCTAGTCGTGTAGTTGATTAATACCTTCTGGACCCACTTGAACCTAATCCCAAATGCATTGCTTCAGCATACAGTGGGATAAGTGGATAGCTGTTAGAACTACCCAAATTTATGACATGGTGGGCTTGTTAACACCATGATGTTTTTATGGGCATCTCTCTTTGCAAAGTCTCTTGGTATCTTGTGGTCAGGTGCCCAGTGTTGACTGGGTATGGTAACACAATAGATGTTTTGCAGACAGAGAGAATTTCTCTGCCACAGAGGGCTTATTATTTCTCTAGAGATCTAGGTGTCTCTTTTCTGACTCTCCTATTGGGGAAAAATAAATGCTGTTCCTCTCTTGGTGGTAAGAGTTACAAGGTGTGACAACTTGTTCTTTACTTTAGAAAAAGGCTAGTGTCTTCCAAGACATGCCTTGCTTCTGCTAAAACTTCACAAATATGGCAGACCCTGAAACTCTATGTGGTTTATTTACAACCTTTTGGCATACAAGTGAACCCCTAAAATTTTCAACAATATTGTAGGTTCACAAATATTATAGAACTTATTTTTCATCTCTTAGTATATAAATGTCTTACCCAGCCATCTAAGGTAGCTGTCATTTACAGTTCAACAGGTCTAATTAAAATTAAGTGGACCAGAATGATAATCTGAAGAATTTCAAGATATTCAGGGTCCCAGTGGACAATATTATGTCAAAGAGCAAGAGAGTTAACATAGCATTTAGGCAAGAGGAGGTATGTACTTGGCTATTTTTGACATGCAAAAGTAAATTGCTTTCAATCCTCTCTGCTGATGTGTGTCACGAAGAAAGCATTCTGCCAAATCAATAGCTTTGTACTAAGTGCCTGAGATGATGTTGATCTGCTTTTATAAAGAAAGTACATCCAGCAATTGCAATCAAGGCTCCTATTTTGTTAAGTCCAGTGTCACCAGGCATGAGCCACCTGATTTTGCAAAAGAGAAACTAGAGAACTGAAAGAAATGTAATAGGATCTGTCTAGCCCATCTTTTAAATCTTTGAAGGTGAAAGTAGTTTCTGCAGTACTCTTGGGAATGCAATGTTCCTTCTTCTTTTCTTAAGGTTTATTTATTATTTGAGGAGGAAAGGGCTTGAGAGAGAGAGGGAGAGAAAGAATACAAATCAGGCTCCATATTGTCAGTGCAGAGCCTGACACAAGGCTTGAAGTCACAAACTATGAGATCATGACTTGAGCCAAAACCAAGAGTGGGATGCTTAGCTGACTGAACCACCCAGATGCCCCTGTAATGTTTCTTCTTCTTTTTTTAAAAAGGTTTCCATTTTAAAAAAATGTTTTATTTACTTCTGAGAGAAAGAAAAAGAGAGAGAAACAGCGTGAGCAGGGGAGGGTCAGAGAGAGGGAGACACAGAATCTGAAACAGGCTCCAGACTCTGAGCTGTCAGCACAGAGCCTGACGTGAGGCTCAAACCCACAAACTGTGAGATCATGAGCTGCAGGCAGCCGCTTAACTGATTGAGACACCCAGGAGCCCCTGTAATGTTTCTTCTTATTTAGATTTCTGGAAGGGGAAGTTTTAGGGGCTTTCACTTGTCCTTTCCTATTAAAATGGTCCTTTATCGGGGCGCCTGGGTGGCTTAGTCGGTTGAGCGTCCGACTTTCGCTTGGGTGACGATCTCGCGGTTCGTGGGTTCGAGCCCCGCGTCGGGCTCTGTGCTGACTGCCAGCTCAGAGCCTGGAGCCTATTTCGGAGTCTGAGTCTCCCTCTCTCTCTGACCCTACCCTGCTCACGCTGTCTCTCTCTCTCTCCTAGAAATAAATAAAAATATTAAATAAATAAATAAATAAATAAAATGGTCCTTTATCCATAGGCCATAGAAGCAATGGGGGAAGATCTTACAGAATCTAAGAATGTGCATTCCAATTATACATTCAGAGATCAGAGAAAGAGAAACAGTGTGGGTGTGTGGACCCATTGATCTGCTATGAGATAGGTATTGCTTTCTGGACTAGGGTTTGCATTAGATTGAATCACATGAAATTATCTTGGATTGAAGACTTTGAAGGACTATTAAGTCTTACAAACTTATACCTAAATATCCATGGCTTTAAACCATCAAACCAAAGCCCAGAGGAAGTATGTGAATTAAATATAGTACTTGAAGAGTATATACATTTCTATGTACTTGTCCACATAGGATATCCTCTTTGAAAGCCATTAGGAGACTCATACTTACATTTTGCATCCATCAGCCAGCACCATAAGTGAGCACTGGTCTTTAACATGAGGGACTACATGATCTACAGTATGACCTTGAGTTGGCCAGAGGTTCTTTCTGTTGTTTCTATCTATAAGCACTGATAACCAGTGTAAACCATTAAGTAAGAGATTCAAGCTGGTTCTTCTGTCACATCCACTGTACCTGGCCCTGTTGCAAAGTCTAGGGCCAGTCCTAGGTTCATTTTAAGTTATATAGGTTACAAAACCTGTCACATTTCACTTCCAGCTCCTCATATCTTTACATATAGTCCCCAACTTCCTATAACCACCTTTTGTAGAGCTCACTCATTTCTCACACATTTATACGCCACCTGAATAATCACAGACAATAAACTGGAGTATTTATTGTGAAGTATCTCTTCCTTACCACCTTCAAGACCCACTGGCAAAAGGACTGAACCTGACATGAACAGTGATGTTGATTCCCACGAGCGTACTTCTAAGAGACAATTGTGTGATATGGTAATTTTCCATGTCCATATGAATTTCAATCCATACCTGTCAGAAATAAAACTACACGTAAGTAATGAGGAGAAAAAGAGACTCCCGTAAAGATAAGGAAAAGCAGCAGATAAGGAGATAGTAAACCATAGACTGTGGTTTAATGGAGCTCATGGAAGAGAAAACTTCTAGAAAATCATATTCAACATTATCTAAGGTGGTGAGAAGTCAAACAAGGTTAGACTGAGGCATGCTCAGTCACAATGGCAAAGTTGAAGGCCTTTCTGAAGTTTTCTAGAGCTATTCTTGTTGAAGTATGGGTGTTTAAGTTGTAGATTTGGAGTAAATGGGAATTGAGTAATTTTAGAAAGTGTAGACTTCTTATTGAAGAAGCCGGTAAAGAGTGAGAGTATGAAATTCTAGGAAATAAAGTAATTAATGAATAGAAATCTTGGAAGAGAAAGAAGGTGGTGTGACCAAGAAGACACGTAGATCTATCAGTATGAAAGAAAAGAAGAAACAACTGTGCAGAACCGGGTGTTGCAGGTGCCTGTGTTTATACTTAAATAGGTGGCAGCTGGAAGAGGGTTGAAGGGATTTATATTAAATAATTTTAATTGTATTAATGATATGATGTTCATAGTTATTGGGTGAGAACATAGGAGGTAGAAATTGGGTTGGGGAACTTGACAGAAGTCACAAACATTTGGAATAGCAGTTACTAGAATGCTAGAAAGGAATGGAAATTGACCAAAAACAGCTCAAAAGAGAGGATCTGTGAGCCCCAGCTGAGTTTGAAGGCCCTGAATCAGAATGAGGCTTTTTCTCCAGCAGCATCCAGAAACTCAGACACAGGAAAAGAGAAATGTGGATATGTGAATAACACTGGGGTTTGACTTTGCAAGGGAGGTGTCTTGTAGCCTATTGGAGCAAAAAAGCAGTTGCAAGTATCAGTGAGTATAGTGCAGGCAGACAACTGCAGGCTCCTCTGTTAGGAAGGAAGGGCTGGCAAATGGGGAAAATGGAGGGTGGTCAAGGGAATGCAGGGGTCTAAGGTGGTGAAAGAGTGGTGTGCTAGGACATTAATGAATGTTGACAAGGTCTAAGGCATGACCATGATTATGGATGACTCAGGTGATAGGTACTGAGAAGCCCTACAGTTGATATGGAGGGATGGAGAGCTTTGAATAAATTGTACAAATAGCAGAACTTAGAACATGGTGAAGTTTGGACACCAAGGTCATTGATTAATGTGGTCAGTAAATAACATGTAATGAAACTGTGAAAGTTGAAAAAGGATAACATGGTGTTATAAGAGTAGCTATAAAGCAGCTGTGGTGAATTAGAAGGCCAGCCTCACTTACAGGCTCCTGTGTCACATAGGGCAGAGGAGATCAAAATTTCTATGAGTTCTGGTGACAGAAAGTCTTAGTTCACAACCTCACTCAGCTACCATTTCTTATGCATGCCACATCGCCTCTCTAATAATCTGTGTTTTAATTTGCAAAATTGCTAATAATTATAGCATTTACCTCATACAGGTTTTGTGAGGATTAAATTAACCAGTTCAGGTACAGAACTTAACATAATGTCTGGTATGTATGTGCTTAATCAATGTAAGATAATGTTATCTAAACACAATATTATCTAAATTTAAGATTTCTGAAGACAAGGAATTTTGTATTTATTCTTTTCTATCTCACAATCCTCTCCCCTACCTCAGCCCCAACCCAACCAACTATCCCACAGTCTGCCTCATTACAGTTGAATAGCAACTCCATTATTCTAATCGCTCAAGCCCAAAACAGTGATCTTTGACTCTTCTCTTTCTTTTATACTACACCTTCAATCTTTCAGCTTTATCTTCCAAGTGCATCCTTAACCCAATTTCTGCCACCAGTTCAGATGAGAAACTGTCACTCTTATTAAAAAACAAAACAAAGTACACAATCATAGTTTTTAAAAAATGCATCAGTGGGCTGAAGACACAAAGTAATCCAATGAACTAAATTCCAGAAAGTGAAAAGCCCTTTATGGAAGGAATACGCTTATTGCTGTGCTTGTCTCTGGTGAAACCGCAGGAGAAAAAGGAATTCACCAGAGACAGAATAGGGAGAAACAAGGTAAAAATACAGGTTTTTAACAGCTCCTGCGAAATGATACCGTCTGAGAGGCAGGGAGGGCCAGAGACGTAATCCATATCTAGGGAGTGTGTGTGTATTGGATATTTATCAATTTTCTCTCCAGATTCATTTTTGACTCTCTCTACCCTACTCTAGACCTAGGAATGGTGGCCTCTATTGTTTACAATGAAGACTTCTTTACCATTTGTTTCTTGGTTGGGTTTGGCCAAACAGAGACACAGGCAGGATACTGGAAAGTGGGGCAGAAACTGAAGTCAAAGTATTTGTTCCTCTGGCTCCTTCCTTGAGGAGTCACTATTGTTGACTTCGAGTGGCCTGCTGAAGGCCACACCTCTTGTCAAATTACCTGAATATATATATCTACCCTCTCTGGGTTCCAGTTACCACCACCTTACATCTTCAGGCCTAGGCATGGTAACCTCTTCCTTCCTGTCAGTAATGGAATACTGCACTAAACCTGGTAGATTTCACTAAATTTTGCCCACACTTTTGCTAATAGTCACTCTATCAAACCATTCTCAAATTATCCAGTGTGTGACATCTGTTTCTCTTGAGGATCCTAACTGATACAATAAGGCATCTAACTTAGGTCAAGAGTAGTTTTGAGCAGTGTGTCCATTATGACAAAGTGGAACATTGCCTTAGGCTGAATGAAAATACAGTTCAGGGAAACTACCACCTAGGGGCCCTTCGAGGTCATAATTGGGTAAACTAAGTCTTTTGGCCCTTTGCCATTCAGGTTTGTAGATCACACATTTCCATAACTTGAACATCTTGTGGTAGATGCAGGCCACCCATCTCTGTACATCATTGAGTATTTTGAAATTTAGTTCCTATAGGCAATGGCTCTTTTTTCCCCCTCCAGCTTTATTAAGATATAATAGACATTGAACATTGTGTAACATTAATGTGTATAGTGTGATGATTTGATACATGTATATACTGCAAAATGATTACCACAATAAAGGTTAGTTAACACATCCATCACCTCACACGGTCACTTTTTCTTTTTTGAAAAGAAAAACCAATATTTTAAAATTGTATTTTAGGTGTGCCTGAGTGGCTCAGTTGGTTAAGAATCTGATTTCAGCTCAGGTCATGATTTTTTTTTTTTTTTTTTTGTGGTGAGGCTTTTTAAGATCTACTCTTTTAGCAACTTTCAACTATACATGGTATTGTTAACTATTATCACCAAGTCATAGGTTATAACTCCAATGTTTATTTGTTTTATAACTGGAAATGTATACTTGTTGACAATCTTCACTCATTTCTCCAGCCCTCCCACCCCTGCTCCGGGTAACCACCAATCTACTCTCTGTTTTTATAAGTTGTTGTTTTTTTTTTTTTAAGATTCCACATATAAGTGAGATCATACAGTATTTGTCTCTTCCTGTCTGACTTATTTCACGTAGCATAAGACCCTCAGGTTTCACCCATGTTGTCACAAATGGCAGAATTTCCTTCTTTATTATGACTGAATATTCCATGGTATGTACACACATTATCTGTTCATCTGTTGATGAACACTGAGGTTGTTTCCCTGTCTTAGATGTTGTAAATAATGCTGCAATAAACCTGAAAGTGCAGATATCTCCTCAAGATAGTAATTTCATTTCCTTTAAATAAATACCTAGAAGTGAGATTGTTGTATGACATGGTAATTATGTTTTTAATTTCTTTTTTAAAGTTTACATATTCATTTATTTTTACAGAGGGGAGGGGTAGAGGGAGGGAGAAAACCCCAAGCAGGCTCTGCACTGACAATGGAGAGCCCCCAACAGGGAGCTTGGTCTCACGAACCATGACACCATTACCTGAGACAAAATCAAGGGTTGGACGTTTAACCTTCTGAGCTACCCAGATGCCCCTCTTTTTAAAGTTTTTTTGAGGAACTCCCAAAAAATGTTTTCCATAGTGGCTATTCTAATTTACATTCCCATGAACAGTATACAAGTGTTCCCTTTTATCCACAGTTTTAAAAAGTTTATTTACTTATTTTGAGAAAGAGCGGTGGGGAGGGGAAGAGAGAGAGAGAGAATTCCAAGCAGCTTCCACGTTGCCAGCACAGAGCCAGAGGCAGGGGCTTGATCTCACAAAATGTGAGATCATGACCTGAGCCAAGATCGAAAGTCAGATACTTATCTGACTGAACTACCCAAGCACCCCTTCATCCACGTTTTTGCCAGCACTTTTCTCTTGTCTTTTTTATAATAGCCATCTCAACACGTGTGAGGTGATACCTCCTTGTGGATTTGAATTGCATTACCCGAATGATCAGTGATGTTGAACACATTTTCATGTACCTGTTGTCCATTTGTACATCTTCTTTGGAAAAATGTCTATTCAGATCCTTTGCCTAATTTTAAAATCAATTATTTGTTTTTTTGGTATTCAGTTGTATGAGCTTCATGAACATTGCTTGCTGTAATCCCTGCCCCCTTTCTCAGTCTATTTGATCTGAGTGGTTGAGCCCCACAGATTCCCTCAGTGATCCCTATCAGGTGAGATTTCAGTGGGTCTCTCTGGAAGTGTTGTGCATGTTTGAGGAGCTAGGTGTCCACCTTGGGCTATCTCTTCCCACTGGAGAGACTGTAGGCCCAGAGGGGCCCTCTCAGTATACCACTGTACTGGCCTGTGAGAGAGGTGATGTGGTCAAAGTGACACTGCTCCTCCTGCCCTACTAACGTGGTCTTTCTCAGTCTCTGTGGTCCAGAGAGGTACTTTAGTCTCACTCTTAGGGTTTGGGATCTTCACAATGGGGTCTTTTCTATGGATAGCTGCTAGTTGATCTTCTTGTAGGAGAGACTTAAATCATCAACAACCTATGTCATCATCTTTATGATGTCACTTCGACAGTGGCTCTTTCTAAAGCACTGCATAGCTCAGTCCCAAGGATGTTTACATAGAAGAGAGGCAAGCACAATATAACAGCACACAATTCTGTAGATTCTTTTGGCACAAAATTGTTTCAATTATGAATGGATGAATGGCCCCCATGAGTGAGGGCATTTCATGCTTGGGTGGTGGGGGAAAAAGCCATCAATTCTCAAAACTTGTTCCTTTTTGACAGTTAGCTAGTTAGATAGCAAGGGAATTTGTGATAATACTGTCAGTTGGTAGTATTATGGCAAATTGAGAAACCTCAGGGTGACCTTTGATGGTTGGCTGGGGACAAGCAGGTCCATCTAGGACTTAGCCTGTATCACTGTTACTTGAGTCACTTTCACCTGCATCATTCACCGTGGAAAATATATATACCACAGGGACTTGACCTCAGGCTGCTCAAAATGCATACTTTTTCTGGTTTCCATGGAGATGGTTGCAGTGAGGCCAGCTCAGGTCATGTACAAGGCTGTGTCTGGGGAGTCTATTAGAATTGTGTCTGTGGTTAATTCCACTCCCTTTCCAGGACAGAGCATGCATTACTCTTATTTGGTGCTAGAATACTTGGGGGCATGGAAAAGGCCAGAGGGCATGCCTTGGTTTTTGAAATGGCCAAGCCTCCTCTGAATTGAGGGAGAACACGAGTCAGAATACAGGCATAAAGTAGGAAGATTGAGAGCTGGAAGGCACGGTAATTTTTTTTATATACTGGAAAAGCTAAGCAGGAGAGAAGCCACAGACTGTGAGGAGCGGTGTGAGCAATAAAATACCCAGGAGCTTAATGATCAAGGGGTTACCCTGTCTGGGCTGCCTCAGAGGCACTTGCTGCCCACTGGAGAAAGGGATATTCAGGGCACTGCATGGGTTCCGTCTGCAAGATGAGAACAGGAGCTTTTGAGGGATATAAGATACACCTGGAGGTGGCAATCAAGAACTTGGGAATGGGAGGAAAAGAGGGAGCTCCACCTACTAGGGACAAAGACCCAACTCAAAAGGGAGTTTTGAATAATAAAAACTGGAGATGGTGAAAACTCTGTGTTCTGTAACCCACTGATACTGTTCCAGGTTTATTACGTTTGCTATATTCTATTTTCCAGCATAATATTTCGTAAAACCCTTAAACAGGTAAGATCCTCTTTTTGCAGTATTCTCTGTCAGTGCTTGAAGGGAGAAATAGAAGACATGGGGAGAGAGAGAGAGGAGGAGGAGGAGGAAGGAGAGCAAACTAAAAACCCCAGGTCTTAAACCAAAGAAGGAAATGTAGCCAGAAGCAGCTGGTCAACAAAAAGGCCTCATCAGACCATCCTGATGGCTGGTTAGTAGAACCATGAGGCCAAGCTACTGCAGAAGATATAGAAGAGTCAGTCAGAAACTAATTTTTATGAACACAAACCAAAAACGTATCCTGCTTATTAATGGTGTATGGTGCTTTGCTGTGCTGGAAAGCAACTTCTTGTAGATCTGTGTGAGAATAGACATTAATGTGAAGCTGAATAGCTTCATATTTGCTAACTGATTGAATTTCAACAATTTCAGGAAATGGGTACTGTACTTATATTATCACCTTAGACATGAAGAAAATCACCAAATAAATGAAGAGTCTTAGATAGGTTAAGTGAGTTACCATATGTGATATAATTAAATGGCAGAGCTGAGTTTCTCTGGACATTTTCCTCTAGATTCCTGGTTAAATGCACCATCCTTTTGACCACAGCATCCTCATTGTGTTTCCTGTAGAAATTCCAAATGAAAAAGACGCATTTAATGAAAAGAAGTTTCAACTGGCATAAGTGGTCAGGTTGGCCACCTAGGCAGGGTGAAACCATTGCCTTACTTTTTCATATTTAAGACCTTTTTTACCTTTCAGACTCAATGATGGGTGCTACTTTTCTGGCTCTGACCTTTAGCTTCCGTCATTGATGATGGTTTAAACTCTTCTTCACTGCTCTGTTTTAGGCTGCTCTGGGTAAATACATCATTGTATCCAGACAAGTCTCAGAGCTCTACAACCTAACCACACTGGCTTGTTTGGCCATGAGTTCTGCTGCGTTAACTCCAAATTCATATGCAGCACTTATGGAGGCAGGGACTTGGTAGATGCACATCTTGGGTAACATAGGTAAACTTGAGCTGTTTTTGACTATGCTGTAGAGGTTTCTTAGAATTGTGAGGTAGACAACCTCTCCTTAGCTCCTAATTAATCAGGGATATCTGAGATCTAATGTCAAGCAGTCAGAACTAGCTCATAAACAAGAAATTAAGTCAAGATATAATGCTAGAGAGAGGGACATGAATGAAAATTGGGGGAAAGGTATTGAAGAAGAAATGGAGAAGGTTGTTATACTTTTTTTCAAAGTTTTAATTTAAATTCCAGTTTACAGTGTAATATTAGTTTCAGGTGTACAATATAGTGATTCAACACTTCCATTCAACACCTGGTGCTCATCATAAGTTCACTCTTTATTCTCCATCACCTATTTAGCCCATTTCCCCACCCACCTCCCTTCTGGCAACCATCAGTTTGTTCTCTATAGCTCTATAGTTAAGAGTATGTTGGGGCGCCTGGGTGGCTTAGTCGGTTAAGCATCCGACTTTCGCTTGGGTCATAATCTCGTGGTTCGTGGGTTCGAGCCCCGCATCGGGCTCTGTGCTGACTGCCAGCTCAGAGCCTGGAGCCTGTTTCAGTCTGTGACTCCCTCTCTCTCTGACCCTATCTTCCTCACGCTGTCTCTCTCTCTCTCTCCTAGGGAAAAAAAAAATAGAGTATGTTTCCTGAGTTGCCTCTCTTTCTCTCACTCTTTTTTCTCTTTTCTCATTGGTTTTGTTTCTCAAATTCCACACGTATGGGTAAAATCATATGGTATTTGTCACTCTCTGACTGACCTATTTCACTTAGCATAATACCTTTATCCATGTCATTGTAAATGGCGAAATTTCATTCTTTTTTATGGCTGTATATATATATATACACACATAGACTACCTCTTATTTGCCCATTAATCAGTAGATGGACACTTGGGCTGTTTCCATAATTTGGCTATGGTAGATAATGCTACTATAAACATCAGGGTGCATGTATCCCTTTGAATTAGTGTTTTTGTATTCTTTGGGTAAATACCTAGTAGTGTGATTGCTGGATCACAGGGTAGTTCTGTTTTTAAGTTTTTGAGGAAATGCCATATTGTTTTCCACAATGGATTCACCAGTTTGCATTCCCACCAACAGTGCCTAAGCGTTCCCCTTCCTCCACATTCTCACCAACAGCTGTTGTTTCTGCTGTTTTTTTTTTTTTTGTTTTTATTTTAACCATTCTGACAGGTGTGGGATGGTATCTCATGGTAGTTTTCATTTGCATTTCCCTGATAATCAGTGATGTTGAACATCTTTTCATGTGTCTGTTTGCTATCTGTATGTCTTCTTTGGAAAAGTGTCTATTCATGTCTTCTGCCCGTTTTTTAAATTGGATTATTTGGGTTTTTGGTGTTAAGTTTTTTAAGTCCTTTATGTATTTTGGATACCAACTAAAGTTGCCCTTTAGTTTTGTTGATTGTTTCCTTCACTGTGCAGAAGACTTTTTTTTTTTAATTTTTTTTCATTTCAACCAAATTCATTTTTTAAATTTTTTTGCTTTCAAATGTTTGTTTATTTTTTTAATTTTATTTTTACAAATAGTTTATTGTCAAGTTGGTTTCCATATAACACCCAGTTTTATTTTGATGTAGTCCCAATGGTTTATTTTTGCTTTTGTTTCCCTTGCCTCTGGAGACATATCTAGAAAGAAGTTGCTATGGCCATTGTCAAAGAAGTTACTTCCTGTGCTCTCTTCTAGGGTTTTTATAATTTTGTGTCGCACATTTAGGTCTTTCATCCATTTTGAATTTATTTTTTTTGTAGAGTGTGAGAAAGTGATCCAGTTTCTTTCTTTTGCATGTTGCTGTCCAGTTTTCCTGACACCATTTGTTGAACAGACTTTTTCCCATTGAATATTCTTTCTGAGCAGGTTGTTATATAGGTATATATAATGAATAAATGTTTTTTTAATTTATTTTGAGAGAGAGAGAGAGCACAAGCAGGGGATAGGCAGAGAGAGGGAGAGAGAGAATCCCAAGCAGGCTCCTTGTTGTCAGCACAGAGCCTGATGTCGGGCCCAGTCTCATGAACTATGAGATCATGACCTGAACTTCAATCAAGAGTCAGATGCTTAACCAACTGAGCCACCCAGGAGCACCCTGAGCAGGCTGTTATTTTAATACATGAATACTATAATGAATTCTGTGTGTACTGTACATATATCCCATTTCCCCTCTCAGGACCAAGGTGCTTATTACCCTAACTGCCAGTAGTCTTGCATGTTGACAGCTCAAATCTGAATTCTTGCTCACAAATTGCTTTCAAACAAATATTCTAATATTATGCACTAATATTCTAATATTAGACTTTTAATATTATGTTCTATTATTATGACTTCCTCTCCAGGGGTAGCCTGTATCCATTTACTGGTTGAAGTAGGAATCTATAGGCCCAAACCCCTTGCCTAAATGTGTGTCAACTTTTCCAGTCAATCCCAACTCTAGGGAGTCCCATAAAATTGGCTGAGTCCTCATTGTGACTATATCACAGCTCAGTTTTCTCTCTCCCCAATCCTAGATGTCTTCTTTGAAGAAGTGCCTATTCATGTCTTTTGCCCATTTCTTCACTGGATTATTTCTTTTGGGGGTGTTGACTTTGATAAGTTCTTTATAGATTTTGGATCCTAACCCTTTATCTGATACATCATTTGCAAATACCTTTTCCCATCACATCGGTTGCCTTTTAGTTTTTCTGGTTGTTTCCTTTGCTGTGCAGAAGCTTTTTATCTTGATGAGGTCCCAATAGTTCATTTTTGCTTTCTTTCCCTTGCCTCTGGGGACGTGTTGAGTAAGAAGTTGCTGCGACCAAGACCAAAGAGGATTTTACCTGCTTTCTCCTTGAGGATTTTGATGGCTTCTTGTCTTAAATTTAGGTCTTTCATCCATTTTGAGTTTATATTTGTGTATGGTGTAAGAAAGTGGTCCAGGTTCTTTTTTCTGCATGTCACTGTCCAGGTTTCCCAGCACCATTTGCTGAAGAGACTATCTTTATTCCATTGTGTTGATATCTCCAAATATATTTGGGCATTTGCTTTAACTCCTTTCAGTTTTGCCAATATTTGCAAATGAATTTTGAAATCTTTGGGGCTTTTTTTTTTGTGTATACACATGTAGTATTTCTATATCTTCTTTGTTAATTTATTCTTTTATCATTATGAAATTCCCTGTTTAGCCCTGGTAATAATTCTTGTCTTGAACTCCATTATGTTGAATATTAATACAAGTGCTTCAACTTCTTTTAAAAAGATAAGGGTAAGCATAGTATATTTTTTCAATCTTTTCAATTTTGTATTTTTTTAATTGAGGTATAATTGATATGCAACATATTGGTTTCAGGTGTACAACATAATGATTTGATATTTGTATATACAGCAAAATGATAATCATAATAAGTCTAGTTAAATATATTACCATATTATATACAGAATTCATTTCCTTGTGATGAGAGCTTTTAAGATTTACTCTCAGCAACTTTCAAATATGCAATACAGTATTAACTAATGTCACCATGCTGTATATTACATCCTTGAGTAACTTGTGTCTTTACATTTACAATGTTTTTCTTGTAGATTACATACATTTGTCTTTTAAAATCCAATCTTAAAATATCTGCCTTAAAATTTTTTTAATGTTTATTTATTTTTGAGAAGGGGAGAAAGGCAAAGAGAGAGACACACACAGAATTGGAAGCAGGCTCCAGGCTCTAAGCTGTCAGCATCGAGCCTGACCCAGGGCTCAAACTCATGAACCACGAAATCATGACCTGAGCTGAAATCAGATTCTTAACCAACTGAGCCACTCAGGCACACCTAAAATACAATTATAAAATATCTACCTTTAATTGAAATGTTTAGAAAATCTACATCTAACATCATTATCCACACATTTTATTTCTTAACATCTTGCTGTTTCCTTTCTAATTGTTTAATTCTTACAATGTCACTGTTTCATTTTGAATCATTTTCCATATTCTTTGTTCATTTTTCTCCTTTTCTTAACTTTCCTTGACTCTTTTATACTATGCCATTTTATCTCCAACTGGCTCACTCATCATTTTATTGTTTAGTGTTTTTTGGGGGGTTTCAAATATGCATCTTTAACTTACCACAACCTACTTTCAAATGCTATATATAATACTATGCCACTTCATGTATAATGTAAGACACTTGAAACAATATATTGCCATTTTCTCCTTCACATCTTTTGTGTTATTTTGCATTTTACAGTTGCACATGTTATAAATTCAACAATAAATTGTTCTTAGTTTTGATGTAAACAGTCAATGAAATGAAAATAAAACCACCTTTTTTTTAATAGTCATTCATATACAGATGATCCCTAATTTCTGATGGTACACTTAGGATTTTTTGACTTTACAATAATGTGAGAGTGATATGCATTAAGTAGAAAGTGTACTTGAAGTTTTAAATTTTGATCTTTTCTTGGGCTAGTGATATGTTGTATAATACTGTCTTGTGATGCTGTTTAGAGTCAGCTAGCTCTAAATCAGCCACGTGATCACAAAGGTAATCAGTGAATAAACTCAAAACCATTCTGGACTCATACAACCATTTTGGCCTTCACTTTTAGTTTAGTATTTAATAAATTACATGAGATATTCAATACATTATTATAATGTAGGCTTTGTGTTAGATGATTTTTGCACAACTGTAGGCTAACTGTAAATTTTCTTAGCACATGGAAGGTAGACTAGCATAAGCTATGATATTCTATAGGTTAGGTGTATTAAATGCATTTTTGACTTACAATATTTTCAACTTACAATGGGTTTATAGAAACATATCCCTATCATAAGCTGAGGAAAATCTGTACATTATTTCTGGTGCTGTTCATTCCTTTGTATATATCTGAGATTTAAACTGCTATAATTTTCTGCAGAATAGGGGCGCCTGGGTGGCTCAGTTGGTTAAGCGTCCGACTTTAGCTCAGGTCATGATCTCACGGTTGGTGGTTGCGAGCCCCGTGTCGGTCTCTGTGGTGACAGCTAGCTCAGAGCCTGGATCTTACTTCAGATTCTTTGTCTCCCTCTCTCTCTGACCTTTCCCTGCTCACACTGTCTCTCTATCTCTCAGAAATAAATTTTAAAAAATATTAAAAATTAAAACAAAAGATGTGTTAAAAAATTTTCTGCAGACTAAAGGCCTTTCTGTCATTATTCTTTTTTTTTCTTTTCTACAAATAGTTTATTGTCGTTAGTTTGCACATAACACCCAGTGCTCATCCCCACAAGTGCCCTCCTCCATGCCCATACCCCCTCCCCCCCCACATCCATCAGTCCTCAATTTTTGTCAGCATTCAATGGTCTCTCATGGTTTGCCTCTCTCCCTTTCCCCCACCATTTACCTTCTTGTCCCCTTGTTCCTCAGTTAAGTTCCTCCTAATACTCCTATACGTGCAAACATATGATATTTGTCCTTCTCTGCCTGACTTATTTCGCTCAGCATAACACTCTCAAGGTCCATCCAAGTTGCTACACATGGCCAGATTTCATTCTTTCTCTGGGCGCCTGGGTGTCTTAGTCGGTTAAGCGTCCGACTTTCGCTTAGGTCATGATCTTGCGGTTCGTGGGTTCGAGCCCCGCATTGGGCTCTGTGTTGACTGCCAGCTGGAGCCTGGAGCCTGTTCAGTCTGTGACTCCCTCTCTCTCTGACCCTCCCCTTCTCACTCTCTCTCTCTCTCTCTCTCTCTCTCCTAGAAATAAATAAAACTTAAAAAAAAAAGATTTCATTCTTTCTCATTGCCATGTAGTATTCCATGGTATAGATAAACCACATCTTCTTGATCCATTCGTCTGTTGATGGACACAGGATCTTTCCATGTTTCAGCTATTGTTCAGAGTGCTGCTATGAACATTGGGGTACATGTGCTCCTATGCATCAGTGTTTCTGTATCCCTTGGGTAAATTCCTAGCAGTGCTATTGCTGGGTCATAGGGGAGTTCGATTGTTAGTTTCCTGAGGAACCTCCACACTGTTTTCCAGAGGGGCTGTGCCAGTTTACATTCCCACCAACAGTGTGGGAGGGTGCCCGTTTCTCCACATCCTCACCAGCATCTAGAGTTCTCTGATTGGCTCATTTTAGCCACTCTGACTGGCGTGAGGTGGTATCTCAGTGTGGTTTTGATTTGTATTTCCCTGGTGAGGAAGGATGCTGAGCATCGTTTCATGTGTCTGTTGGCCATCTGGATGTCCTCTTTGGAGAAGTGTCTGTTCATATCTTCTGCCCATTTCTTCACTGGGTTGTTTGTTTTTCGGGTGTGGAGTTTGGTGAGTTCCTTATAGATTTTGGATATTAACCCTTTATCTGATATGTCATTTGCAACTGTCTTTTCCCATTCCATTGGTTGCCTGTTAGTTTTGTGGGTTGTTTCCTTGGCTGTGCAGAAGCTTTTAATCTTGATGAGGTCCCAATCGCTTATTTTTGCTCTTAATTCCCTTGCTTTTGGGGATGTGTCAAGTAAGAAGTTGCTGCCGTGGAGGTCAAGGAGGTTGTTTCCTGCTATCTCCTCTAGGGTGTTGATAGTTTCCTGTCTCATGTCCCGGTCCTTTATCCACTTTGAGTTTATTTTTGTGCATGGTGTGAGAAAATGGTCTAGTTTCATTCTTCAGCATGTTGCTGTCCAGTTCTCCCAACACCATCTGTTAAAAAGGCTGTCTTTTTTCCATCGGATATTCTTCCCTGCTTTGTCAAAGATCAGTTGGCTGTATACTTTTGGGTCCACTTCTGAGTTCTCAGTTCTGTTCCATTGGTCTACGTGTCTGTTTTTGTGCCAATACCATACTGTCTTGATGATGACAGCTTTGTAGTAGAGGCTAAAGTCTGGGATGGTGATCCCTCCCGTTTTGGTTTTATTTTTCAGGATTACTTTGGCTATTCCGGGTCTTTTGTGGTTCCATACAAATTTTTGGATAGTTTGTTCTAGTTTTGAGAAGTATGCTGGTGCAATTTTGATTGGAATTGCATTGAATGTGTAGATAGCTTTGGGTAGTAATGACATCTTAACTATATTTATTCTTCCTATCCATGAGCATGGAATGTTTTTCCATTTCTTTGTGTCTTCTTCAATTTCCTTCCTAAGTTTTCTATAGTTTTCATCATAAGATCTTTTATATCCTTGGTTAGGTTTATTCCTAGGTATTTTATGGTTTTTTGTGCAATGGTGAATGGGATTAGTTTCTTGACTTCTCTTTCTGTTGCTTCATTATTGGTGTATAAAAATGCAACCAATTTCTGTACGTTGATGTTGTACCCTGCAAGTTGGCTGAATTCTTGGATCAGTTCTAGTAGGCTTCTGGTGGAGTCTGTCGGGTTTTCGATGTAGAGTATCATGTCCTCTGCGAAGAGTGAAAGTTTGACTTCCTTTTTGCCAATTCTGATGCTTTTGATTTCCTTTTGTTGTCTGATGGCTGATGCTAGGACTTCCAGCACTATGTTAAACAACAGTGGTGAGAGTGGACATCCTTGTGTTCCTGATCTCAGGGTGAAAGCTCTCAGTTTTTCCCCGTTGAGGATGATGTTAGCTGAAAGCTTCTCATAGATGGCTTTGATGATGTTTAAGTAGGTTCCTTCTATCCCAACTTTCTCTAGAGTCTTTATTAAGAAGGGATGCTGTATTTTGTCAAATGCTTTTTCTGCATCTATTGACAGGATCATATGGTTTTAATCTTTTCTTTTATTGATATGATTTATTACATTGAATGATTTGCGAATGTTGAACCAGCCCTGTAACCCAGGAATGAATCCCACTTGATCTTGGTGGATGATTTTTTTTCTATGCTGCTGGATTCGATTTGCAAGGATCTTGTTGAGAATTTTTGCTTCCGTGTTCATCAAGGATATTGGCCTATAGTTCTCTTTTTTTGCTGGATGTCTGTCTGGCTTGGGAATCAAAGTGATGCTGGCTTCATAAAATGAGTCCGGGAGGTTTCCTTCGCTTTCTATTTTTTGGAATAGCTTGAGAAGAATTGGGATTAATTCTGTTTTAAGTGTCTGGTAGAATTCCCCAGGGAAGCCATCAGGTCCAGAGCTCTTATTTGTTGGGAGATTTTTGATAACTGAATCGATTTCTTCACTCGCTATGGGTCTGTTCAGGTTTTCTATTTCTTCCCGTGTGAATTTTGGTAGTGAGTGTGTGTTTAGGAATTTGTCCATTTCTTCTAAGTTGTCCAATTTGTTGGCATATAATTTTTCTTAGTATTCCCTGATAATTGCTTGTATTTCTGAGGGATTGGTTGTAATAAGTCCCTTTTCATTCATAATTTTGTCTATTTGGGTGCTCTCTCTTTTCTTTTGGATAAGTCTGGCTAGAGGTTTGTCGATTTTGTTTATTTTTTCAAAAAAACAACTCTTGGTTTCATTGATCTGTTCAATTGTTTCTTTGGTCTCTATGTTGTTTATTTCTGCCCTAATTTTCACTATTTCTCTTCTTCTAATTGGTTTAGGGCGTTCTTGTTGCTCTGCCTCTAGTTCCTTTAGGTGAGCTGTTAGATTTTGGACTTGAGCTTTTTCTAATCTCTTGAAATAGGCCATGCAGAGCAATGTACTTTCCTCTTAGGACTGTCTTTGCCGCATCCCATAGATTTTGAATTGTTGTGTTTTCATTTTCATTTGTTTCCACATATTTTTTAATTTCATCTCTAATTGCCTGATTGGCCCATTCATTCTTTAGAAGGGTGTTCTTTAACCTCCATGTTTTAGGAGGTTTTCCAGACTTCTTCCTGTAATTGATTTCAAGTTTCAAAGCATTATGATCTGACAGTGTGCATGGTATGATCTCTATTCTTTTATATTTATTGAGGGCTGCTTTATGTCCCAGTATGTGATCTATCTTGGAGAATGTGCCATGCGCACTTGAGAAGAAAGTAAATTCCCTGGCCTCAGGATGTAAAGTTCTAAATAAATCCGTCAGATCCATCTGGTCCAATGTGTCTTTCAAGTTTATTATTTCTTTAGTGATTTTCTGTCTGATTGACCTATCCATTGCTGTACATGGAGTATTAACGTCACCTGCTATTAGCACATTCTTATCTATAAGCTTGTTTCTGTATGTGATTATTTGTTTTCGATATTTGGTGCTTCCATATTTGGTGCGTAGACATTTATGATTATTTGTTCTTCCAGATGGATTGACCCTGTAATTATTATGTAGTGCCCTTCTTCATCTCTTGTTATTGTCTTTAATTTAAGGTCCAGTTTGTCTGATATAAGTATAGCTACTCTGGCTTTCTTTTCATTTCCTGTAGCATGATAGATATTTCTCCATCCCCTTACTTTTAATCTGAAGGTATCTTCCCGTCTAAAATGAGTTTCTTGTAGACAGCATATAAATGGATTTTGTTTTTTTATCCATTCTGCTTCCCTATATCTTTTGATTGGAGCATTCAGCCCATTTACATTCAGTGTTATTATTGAAATATATGAGTTTAGTCTTTGTATCTTTTGTAGGGTTCATGTTTATGGTGGTGTCTCTGGTATCTTTGTTGCTTGCAACCTTTCCTTCTGAGCGTCTCCCTCAGGATTTCTTGTAGGGCTGGCTTCGTGGTGACAAATTCTTTCAATTTCTGTTTATTTGGAAAGGTTTTTATCTCTCCTTCTATTCTGAATGACAGGCTTGCTGGATAGGGGATTCTAGATTGCATATTTTTTCTGTTCATCACATTGAAGATCTCCTGCCATTCCTTTCTGGCCTGCCAAGTTTCAGTAGATAGGTCTGTCACCACTCTGATCTGTTTCCCTTTTTATGTTAGGGTCCTTTTCTCCCTGGCTGCTTTCAAAATTCTCTTTGTCCTTGTATTTTGCCATTTTTAGTATGATATGCCGTGCAGAAGACCAATTCAAGTACATCTGAGGGGAGTCCTCTGAGCCTCTTGTATTTCAACATTTACTTCCTTCCCCAGGTCGGGGAAGTTCTCTGCTATAATTTGTTCCAGGACTCCTTCAGCACTTTTCTCTCTGTCTTCCTCTTCTGGGATTCCTATGATGTAGATATTGTTGTGTTTGACCATCTCGCTGAGCTCTCAAACTCTTCTTTCCTGTTCCTGGATCAGTTTGTCTCTTTTTTTGTCAGCTTCTTGTTTTTCTGTAATGGTGTCTTCTAAATAACTTATTCTCCTTTCTGCCTCTTCAATCCGTACATTGGAGGCCTCTAATTTATTATGAATCTCATATATCACACTTTTTAATTCTTCACGCCTATTTTTATTTTCCATTCTGTCGGTAGCCATAGTTTCTTTCATGTCCCCTATGTTTTTTTCAAGCCCAGCTATTAATTTTACCGTTATTATTCTAAAATCTTGTTCAGTTATGCTGCTGATATCTGTTTTGAGCAGTTCACTAGCTGTCATTTCTTCTTGGAATTTCTTTGGAGGAGAGCTCTTTCGTTTTGTCATTTTAGTTAGCTTTCCGGCTCTTGTTGGTTTTAAAGACTTGTTATGCTCTCTGTATCTATGAGCGCTGCTATATCCAAGAAGACTCTTTGACTGTCCAGGGCCTATCCTTTCAGAGAGTGTTTTGTGAATGGTATCTCTTGGTCTTCCTTGTTGGGACCTTGGTTATTTTATTTTCCTATTCGTAGTGATATTTGGGACTCTCCTCCTTGTGTACTCTGGTTTGTTTCTTGAGGTAGCCCTTGAAAAGAAAACAGACATAAATAAAAAATAAATAAATAAATAAATAAATAAAAATAAATAAATAAATAAAATCACCTAAAATAGTTGTTTACAGAGCAAATAACATTGTGAGAGATTTTTTAAAAAAAGTCATTAAAGATTTAACTCACTGGAAAAAAAAAAAAAAGAAAAGAAAACAGACAGACAAACACACAGGGAGCAGGAGCACACAAATGCACAGGCTGATTCAACTAACATGCAAAGCGAGAGAGAAAATGAAAAAGTTAAGAGAAAAGACCGAGGAGGGAGGGTGAATAATAGGGAGTATAAAATACATAAAAGGGTCAATAAGGCGAAAAGGAAAGGAAAAAAAGAAGAAAACCGATGGACAAAGAACACTTTAAAGCATATAACCGGATTTCCCAGCTACACGTAAATAGCCGTGTGTATGCAGTGCTGGTTGAAGAGCATAGAGAAAGAGAGAGAAGACAGGGCGTTGATGAGGCAAAATTGGAAATAGAATAACAGGCAGAAGGGATACGAAGCTTTTTTCAAAAGGTAAAGGGTAGACTATGGTTGGATAGGTGAGAGAAGGATGCTGGTATTATCCAGAGAAACTATATAGTCTAATCACTCCTGAGAGAAAGAGATGAAAATATCAGTATGTGTAGAATTTACATCTACAGAATGGACTCGTTGTGATTGTTTAAGCAAGCCGGCGACCAGAGTTTATCAGGTCAGTGTTCTGGGGAAAAAAGAGAGAAAGGAGAAAGAAGAAGAAAAAAAAAAAGAAAAAAAAGGGAGGCGGGCAGCTCTCAGGCAGGGATGGGCGTGGCGTGATCCAATGCTTCAGGCGGGAGCTCTGCCTTGGAGGTTGTGGGAGGAGAGTGATGGTGCTCCAGTCCCTTTTTTTTTTTAATGTTTTATTTATTTCAAGGAGACAGAAAGAGACAGCGTGAGCAGGGGAGTGTCAGAGAGAGAGGGAGTCACAGACTGAAACAGGCTCCAAGCTCTGAGCTGGTAGTCAGCACAGAGCCCGATGCGGGGCTCGAACCCACGAACCGCGAGATCATGACCCAAGCGAAAGTCGGACGCTTAACCGACTAAGCCACCCAGGCGCCCCACTCCAGTCCCTTCTTGAACCAAGCACTGCACCTCGCTTTTTTGGGCGTGTAAATCCCCGTACCAGGGGTGCAGCCAAAGTTGGTTGCACTCTTTAACCCAGGCCAGTTTCAATCTCCAAATTCCAGTCTGAGCGCCCCGCTGAAATTGCCTTAGACACAGCTTCCCAGGCAACCCCTCGGGGCAATTCCAGGCCCCCTGCCGGGCTCTGGGGGCGGAGTCAGAATCGCTGCTTCCTTCTCTGGGTGGGGCTGGCGCGCATGCGCGGGGGCTTGCCTGCCGGGTGTGCTGAGCCCGAGCCCGCTGGAGTGAGGAAAACCAGGTCCCTCTATGGCTCGTCACCCGAAACACAAACTCACAGGCAAATTTCCCAGTTTTTAGCTCCTTGCCTTCCCTCCAGAGTTCCAGCCAGCCAGGAGCGCGGACGCCCGGTGTCTGTGCGCGGCTCTTTCAGGGGCCCCAGCCGCCCGGGAGGATAATGGCGGCAGGCACGCCGCTACTCTGAAGTCCAGCCGCCAGGAGCCTGCACAAAGCAGCAGTCTGTGCGCTCAGCACCCCCGGGACCAGTTGGCGCAAGGGGACCTGGCGTGCAGGTATTTGGCAAGTACGGTCTTTCTATGCCCCGAGCGGAGGTTTTTCTGTTTCGGACTCTCTTCTTTTCCCCTCTCAGTCCCCGTAGAGGCTAGAGGGGGATCGCCTCCCACCCTGGAGTCTCCGATCCCGGCCCGATTTTTTCTTCCCCAGTTCGCACTCACGTTAGAAGGCTCTCTCAGTGGATTCTGCGTCCTTTTTCTCCCAGTCTCTCAGGTTTTGTAAGATTTCCAATGGCTTCAGATCTTTTCCTTGTGATGTATGGGCGCGAGTACGGAGCTCCTTACTTCTCCACCATCTTGCCCTCTCTCTTCTGTCATTATTCTTATAGTTCAGGGCTTATGGTATCAAACTGATTCAGCTTTTATTCATCTGAAAGATTTCCTTTTTTGCCTTCACTTTACAAAATCAGTTGTATTGACAAGTAATTTATATGCCGCAAAATATATTCATTAAAAGTTCAGAGTTTTGATGAATGTATATGCCTGTGTAATCAACAATGCCATCAGTATATAGTAAATTTCCATAACTCGAAAAGTGCCTTTGTGCTCATTTGCAATTAGTAATACCTCCCAATCCCAGGAATGCATGTCCATCGATCTACTTTCTATCACCATAGATTAGTCTTGTTTTTCCTAGAATTTTTTAAAGAATAGTTTATCCTCAAGTTGGTTTCCCTATAACACCCAGTGCTCATCCCCACAAGTGCCCTCTTCTATGCTCATCACCCCCCTTCCCCTCACCCCTGCCCTCATCAGCCCTCAGTTTGTTCTCAGCATTCAAAATCTCTCATGGTTTGCCTTCCTCCCTCTCCCCCACTATTTTTCCCCTTCTTCTCCCCCATGGTCCTCTGTTATGTTCCTCCTAATCCTCCTATACATGCAAACATATGGTATCTGACCTTCTCTGCCTGACTTATTTCGCTCAGCATAACACCCTCAAGGTCCATCCATGTTGCTACACATGGCCAGATTTCATTCTTTCTCATTGCCATATAGTATTCCATTGTATAGATAAACCACATCTTCTTGATCCTAGAATTTAACATAAGTGAAGTTATTCAGTATGTGAATTCTTCTTTCCCTTAGCATCTTATATGAAGAATGTTTTTGGATCTACCCACATTGTTGAGTGTATCAATACTTGTGGTAGATAGAATTCTAAGATGGGCCCCAAGATTCCTGACCCCTAGTGTATGTACAGCTTTTCCAAGTTATACAATCAAGCCCTCACGTTGGTGAGGTGCCCTCACAGTTGAAGGGATTCTTCAGATGTAATTAAAGTCTCAAGCCATTTCACTTTAAGATAGGGAGGGAGATATTACTAGATGAGCCTGTGTTTTATTTAAATTCCACTTTGATTCCAATTAACTGTTGTTTATATAAAAATACCATTCATTTTTGTGTATTCAACTTGAATCTTCTCTCCTTACTAAATTCACTTATTAGTCCCAATACTTTTTTTGTAGATTCTCTAAGATTTTCTATATCCACAATTATGGTGTTTGCAAATAAAGACATTTTACTTCTTCCTTTTCCAATTACAATTACTTATATTTATTTTTCTTGTCTTATTACACTGGTTAAGAATGTCCCATTGAATGATGAAAGGAAGCAGTGAGAGTGCTTTAGCTTTTCTGATTGGCTGGATAGCATTAAATCTTTTATTAAATATGATGTTAGCAGTACATTTTTTTTTTACAAATAGTTTATTGTCAAATTAGTTGCCACATAACACCCAGTGCTCATCCCCACAAGTGTCCTCCTCCATGCCCACCCCTCCTCCCCCCCACATCCACCGGTCCTCAGTTTTTGTCAGCATTCAAGAGTCTCTCATGGTTTGCCTCTCTCCCTTTCCCCCACCATTTCCGCCCTTCTTCTCCCCCTTGGTCCCCTGTTAAGTTCCTCCCAATCCTCCTATACGTGCAAACATATATTTGTCCTTCTCTGCCTGACTTATTTCGCTCAGCATAACACCCTCAAGGTCCATCCATGTTGCTACACATGGCCAGATTTCATTGTTTCTCATTGCCATGTAGTATTCCATGGTATATAGATAAACCACATCTTCTTGATCCATTCATCTGTTGATGGGCACTTAGGCTCTTTCCATGTTTTAGCTATTGTGGAGAGTGCTGCTATGAACATTGGGGTACATGTGCTCCTATGCATCAGCATTTCTGTATCCCTTGGGTAATTCCTAGCAGTGCTATTGCTGGGTCATAGGGGAGTTCTATTGTTAGTTTCCTTAGGAACATCCACACTGTTTTCCGGAGGGGCCGTACCAGTTTACATTCCCACCAACAGTGTAGGAGGGTGCCCGTTTCTCCACATCCTCGCCAGCATCTAGAGTTCTCTGGCTCATTTTAGCCACTCTGACTGGCGTGAGGTGGTATCTCAGTGTGGTTTTGATTTGTATTTCCCTGATGAGGAGCGATGCTGAGCATCGTTTCATGTGTCTGTTGGCCATCTGGATGTCCTCTTTGGAGAAGTGTCTGTTCATATCTTCTGCCCATTTCTTCACTGGGTTGTTTGTTTTCGGGCGTGTAGCTTGGTGAGTTCCTTGTAGATTCTGGATATCAACCCTTTATCTGATATGTCATTTGCAAATATCTTTTCCCATTCCGTTGGTTGCCTATTAATTTTCTGGGTTGTTTCCTTGGCTGTGCAGAAGCTTTTAATCTTGATGAGGTCCCAACAGTTTATTTTTGCTCCTGATTCCCTTGCTTTTGGGGATGTGTCAAGTAAGAAGTTGCTGCGGTGGAGGTCAAGGAGGTTGTTTCCTGCTTTCTCCTCTAGGGTGTTGATAGTTTCCTGTCTCACGTTCAGGTCCTTTATCCATTTTGAGTTTATTTTTGTGCATGGTGTAAGAAAATGATCTAGTTTCATTCTTCTGCATGTTGCTGTCCAGTTCTCCCAACACCGTCTGTTAAAAAGGCTGTCTTTTTTCCATCGGATATTCTTTCCTGCTTTGTCAAAGATTAGTTGGCTGTATACTTTTGGGTCCACTTCTGAGTTTTCAATTCTGTTCCATTGGTCTATGTGTCTGTTTTTGTGCCAATACCATACTGTCTTGATGATGACAGCTTTGTAGTAGAGGCTAAAGTCTGGGATGGTGATCCCTCCCGTTTGGTTTTATTTTTCAGCATTACTTTGGCTATTCGGGGTCTTTTGTGGTTCCATACAAATTTTTGGATAGTTTGTTCTAGTTTTGAGAAGTATGCTGGTGCAATTTTGATTGGAATTGCATTGAATGTGTAGATAGCTTTGGGTAGTAATGACATCTTAACCATATTTATTCTTCCTATCCATGAGCATGGAATGTTTTTCCATTTCTTTGTGTCTTCTTCAGTTTCCTTCGTAAGTTTTCTATAGTTTTCATCATACAGATCTCTTGTATCCTTGGTTAGGTTTATTCCGAGGTATGTTATGGTTTTTTGTGCAATTGTGAATGGGATCAGTTTCTTGATTTCTCTTTCTGTTGCTTCATTGTTGGTGTATAAAAATGCAACCAATTTCTGTACGTTGATTTTGTACCCTGCAAGTTGGCTGAATTCTTGGATCAGTTCTAGTAGGCTTCTGGTGGAGTCTGTCGGGTTTTCTATGTAGAGTATCATGTCCTCTGCGAAGAGTGAAAGTTTGACTTCCTCTTTGCCAATTCTGATGCCTTTGATTTCCTTTTGGTGTCTGATGGCTGATGCTAGGACTTCCAGCACTATGTTAAACAGCAGTGGTGAGAGTGGGCATCCCTGTCGTGTTCCTGATCTCAGGCGGAAAGCTCTGAGTTTTTCCCCGTTGAGGATGATGTTAGCTGAAGGCTTCTCATAGATGGCTTTGATGATGTTTAAGTAGGTTCCTTCTATCCCAACTTTCTCGAGAGTCTTTATTAAGAAGGGATGCTGTATTTTGTCAAATGCTTCTTCTGCATCTATTGACAGGATCATATGGTTTTTATCTTTTCTTTTATTGATATGATGTATCACATTGATTGATTTGCGAATATTGAACCAGCCCTGTAACCCAGGAATGAATCCAACTTGATCGTGGTGGATGATTCTTTTGATATGCTGCTGGATTCGATTTGCAAGGATCTTGTTGAGAATTTTTGCATCCGTATTCATCAAGGATATTGGCCTGTAGTTCTCTTTTTTTGCTGGATCTCTGTCTGGTTTGGGAATCAGTGTGATGCTGGCTTCATAAAATGAGTCCGGGAGTTTTCCTTCACTTTCTATTTTTTGGAATAGCTTGAGAAGAATTGGGATTAATTCTGTTTTAAATGTCTGGTAGAATTCCCCAGGGAAGCCATCAGGTCCAGGGCTCTTATTTGTTGGGAGATTTTTGATCACTGATTCAATTTCTTCACTGGCTATGGGTCTGTTCAGATTTTCTATTTCTTCCCGTGTGAATTTTGGTAGTGAGTGTGTGTTTAGGAATTTGTCCATTTCTTCTAAGTTGTCCAATTTGTTGGCATATAATTTTTCTTAGTATTCCCTGATAATTGCTTGTATTTCTGAGGGGTTGGTTGTCATAAGTCCCTTTTCATTCATAATTTTGTCTATTTGGGTGCTCTCTCTTTTCTTTTGGATAAGTCTCGCTAGAGGTTTGTCAATTTTGTTTACCTTTTCAAAAAACCAACTCTTGGTTTCATGGATCTGTTCAATTGTTTCTTTGGTCTCTATGTTGTTTATTTCTGCTCTAATTTTTACTATTTCTCTTCTTCTACTGGGTTTAGGCGTTCTTGTTGCTCTGCCTCTAGTTCCTTTAGGTGAGCTGTTAGATTTTGGACTTGCGCTTTTTCTAATCTCTTGAAATAGGCCTGGAGAGCAATGTACTTTCCTCTTAGGACTGCCTTTGCCGCATCCCATAGATTTTGAATTGTTGTGGTTTCATTTTCATTTGTTTCCACATATTTTTTAATTTCATCTCTAATTGCCTGATTGGCCCATTCATTCTTTAGAAGGGTGTTCTTTAACCTCCATGTTTTTGGAAGTTTTCCAGACTTCTTCCTGTAATTGATTTCAAGTCTCAAAGCATTGTGATCTGACAGTGTGCATGGTATGATCTCTATTCTTTTATATTTATTGAGGGCTGCTTTATGTCCCAGTATGTGATCTATCTTGGAGAATGTGCCATGAGCACTTGAGAAGAAAGTAAATTCCTAGGCCTCAGGATGTAAAGTTCTAAATATATCCGTCCGGTCCATCTGGTCCAATGTATCTTTCAAGTCCATTATTTCTTTAGTGATTTTCTGTCTGGTTGACCTATCCATTGCTGTAAGCGGAGTATTAAAGTCCCCTGCTATTAGCACATTCTTATCTATAAGCTTGTTTCCTTTTGTGATTAATTGTTTTAGATACTTAGGTGCTCCCATATTCGGTGCGTAGACATTTATGATTGTTAGTTCTTCCTTATGGATGGACCCTGTAATTATTATGTAGTGCCCTTCTTTATCTCTTGTGATTGTCTTTATTTTAAAGTCCAGTTTGTCTGATATAAGTATCGCTACTCCGGCTTTCTTTTGATTTCCTGTAGCATGATATATATTTCTCCATCCCCTCACTTTTAATCTGAAGGTATCTTCCCGTCTAAAATGAGTTTCTTGTAGACAGCATATAAATGGATTTTGTTTTTTAATCCATTCTGCTACCCTATGTCTTTTGATTGGAGCATTCAGCCCATTTACATTCAGTGTTATTATTGAGATATATGGGTTTAGAGTCTTTGTATCTTTTGTAGGGTTCATGTTTGTGGTGGTGTCTCTGGAATCTTTGTTCCTTGCAACCTTTCCTTCAGAGCATCCCCCTCAGGATTTCTTGTAGGGCTGGCTTCGTGGTGACAAATTCTTTCATTTTCTGTTTGTTTGGAAAGGTTTTTATCTCTCCTTCTATTTTGAATGACAGGCTAGCTGGATAGAGGATTCTAGATTGCATATTTTTTCTGTTCATCACATTGAAGATCTCCTGCCATTCCATTCTGGCCTGCCACGTTTCAGTAGAGAGGTCTGTCACCACTCTGATAGGTTTCCCTTTGTATGTGAGGGCCCTTTTCTCCCTGGCTGCTTTCAAAATTCTCTCTTTGTCCTTGTATTTTGCCATTTTTATGATGATATGTCGTGCAGAAGATTGATTCAAGTTACGTCTGAGGGGAGTCCTCTGAGCCTCTTGTATTTCCACATTTACTTCCTTCCCCAGGTCGGGGAAGTTCTCTGCTATAATTTGTTCCAGGACTCCTTCAGCACCTTTCCCTCTCTCTTCCTCTTCTGGGATTCCCATGATACGGATATTGTTGCGTTTGACTGTGTCGCTGAGCTCTCGAATTCTTCTTTCCTGTTCCTGGATCAGTTTGTCTCTTTTTTGTCAGCTTCTTGTTTTTCTATAATGGTGTCTTCTAAATCACTTATTCTCCTTTCTGCCTCTTCAATCCGTGCATTGGAGGCCTCTAATTTATTATGTATCTCATTTATCACATTTTTAAATTCTTCATGCCGATTTTTATTTTCCATTCTGTCTGTAGCCATAGTTTCTTTGATGTCCCCTATGTTTTTTTCAAGCCCTGCTATTAATTTTACCATTATTATTCTAAAATCTTGTTCAGTTATGCTGTTGATATCTGTTTTGAGCAGTTCATTAGCTGTCATTTCTTCTTGGAGTTTCTTTGGAGGAGAGGTCTTTCGTTTCATCATTTTAGTTAGCTTTCCAGCTCTTGTTGGTTTTAAAGACCTGTTATGCTCTCTGTTTCTATGAGCACTGCTATATCCAAGAAACTCTTTGACTTTCCAGGGCCTATCCTTTCAGAGATTGTTTTTTGAATGGTATCCCTGGTCACTCTTGTTGGGACCTTGGTTATTTTATTTTCCTATTCGTAGTGATATTTGGGACTCTTCACCTTGTGTATTCTAGCTTGTTTCTTGAGGTAGCCCTGGAAAAGAAAACAGACAGACAAACACACAGGGAGCAGGAGTACACAAACGCACAGGCTGATTCAACTAACATGCAAAGTGAGAGGGAAAACGAAGAAGTTAATAGAAAAGACGGAGGAGGGAGGGCGAATAGGGAGCATAAAATACATAAAAGGGTCAAAAAGGGGAAAAGAAAAGGAAAAAAGAAGAAAACCGATGGACAAGGAACGGCTTAAAGCATATACCTGGATTTCCCAGCTACAGTTAAATAGTTGTGTGTATGCAGTGCTGGTTTAAGAGCATAGAGAAAAAGAGAGAAGGCAGGGTGAGACAAGGCAGATTTGGAAATAGAATGAACAGGCAGAAGGGATAAGAAGCTTTTTTCAAAGAGGTAAAGGTAGAATATGGTTGGATAGGTGAGAGAAGGATGCTGGAATTATCCAGAGAAACTATATAGTCTAATTACTCCTGAGAGAAATAGCTGAAAAAGTCGGTAGGTGTAGAATTTACATTTACAGAATGGACTTATTGTGATTGTTTAAGCAAGCTGGCGACCAGAGTTAATCAGGTCAGTGTTTTGGGGAAAAAAGCGAGAAAAGAGAAGATGAAAAAAAGAGAAAAGAAAGGGAAAAAAAAAAAGAAAGAAGAAAAAGAAAAAAAAAGGGGGAGGAGGGCACCTCTCAGGCAGGGATGGGCGTGGCGTGATCCAATGCCTCAGGCGGGGATTCTGTCTTGGCGACTGTGGGGAGGAGAGTGACTGTGCTCCAGTCCCTTCTTGAACCCCGCTCTGCAGCTCGCTTTTTTTTTGGCGTGTCAACTCCCCGTTCTGGGGACGCAGCCGAAGTTGGTTGCACTCTTCAACACAGGCCAGTTCCAATCTCCAAATCCCAGTCCGCGCCCCGCTGAAGTTGCCTTTGACACAGCTTCCCAGACAACCCCCTCGGGCTATTCCAGGCTCCCTGCTGAGCTCTGGGGGCGGAGTCAGGATCGCTGTTTCCTTCTCTGGGTCGGGCTGGTGCGCATGCGCGGGGGCTTGCCTGCCGGGTCCGCGTAGCCTGAGCCCGCTGGAGTGAGGACAACCCGGTCTCTCTATGGCTCGTCACCCGAAACACGAACTGACAGGCAAATTTCCCAGTTTTTAGCTCTTTGCCTTCCCTCTCGAGTTCCAGCCAGCCAGGAGCGCGGACGCCCGGTGTCTGTGCGTCTCCTTCAGGGGTCCCAGCAGCGCTGGAGCTATAATGGCGGCAGGCGCGCCGCAGCTGGAGTGAGGAAAACCGGGTCTCTCTATGGCTTGTCACCCGAAACACGAACTCACAGGCAAATTTCCCAGTTTTTAGCTCTTTGCCTTCCCTCTCGAGTTCCAGCCAGCCAGGAGCGCGGACGCCTGGTGTCTGCGCGTCTCCTTCAGGGGTCCCAGCCGCCCTGGAGCTACAATGGCGGCAGGCGCGCCGCCGCTGGAGTGAGGAAAACTGGGTCTCTCTATGGCTCGTCACCCGAAACACGAACTCACAGGCAAATTTCCCAGTTTTTACCTCTTTGCCTTCCCTCTCGAGTTCCAGCCAGCCAGGAGTGTGGCGCCCGGTGTCAGCGCGGCTCTTTCAGGGGTCCCAGCCGCCCGGGAGCTACAATGGTGGCAGGCGCGCCCCGCCGCTCTGAAATCCAACCTCCAAGAGCGGCACAAAGAAGCAGTTTGTGTGCTCAGCCTCCCCCAGGACCAGTTGTCGCGAGGGGACCTGGTGTGCAGGTATTTGGCAAGAACGGTCTTTCTATGCACCGAGCGGAGGTTTTTCTGTCTCGGACTCTCTCCTTTTCCCCTCTAACTCCCCGTAGAGGGTAGAGGGGGATCGCCTCCCACCCTGGAGTCTCCGATCCCGGCCCGATTTTACCTTCCCCGGTTCGCACTCACGTTAGAAGGCTTTCTCAGTGGATTCTGCGTCCTTTTTCTCCCAGTCTCTCAGGTTTTGTATGGTTTCCAATGGCTTCAGATCTTTTCTGTGTGATGTATGGGTGCGAGTGCAAGTACGGGGCTCCTTACTTCTCCGCCATCTTTCCCCCCTCCTCAGCAGTACATTTTTTATAGATAGTCTTTATAAAGTTGAAGAAGCCCCTTTATATTCCTAGTTCACTGAGAGTTTTTGTCAGGAGTAGGTGTTGAATTTTGTTAAATGACTTTTTTATCCTGAGAGATAATATTTCTTTCTCTCCTAGTATGATTGCCATCAGTTTGAGCTGCTATGACAAAAATACTAAAGAGTCGGTGGCTTATTAAAAGCAGAAATTTTTATCTTAGAGTTCTAGAGGCTGAGAAGTCCAGATCAAGGTGCTGGTAGATTCTGTGTCTGATGAGGACTCACCTAAAAGTTCATAGATGACTGTTTCTTCGCTGTGTTCTCACAAGGCAGAAGGGGCAAGGGAGCTCTCTGGGGTCTATTTTATAAGGGCACTAATCTCATTCATGAGGGCTTGCTTTCATGACCTAATCACTTCCTGAAAGCCTCATTTCCTAATACCATCACAATGAGGGTTAGTTTTCAACAAATTAATTTTGGGGGAGCACAAACACTCAGTCTATAATAATGATGGATTACACAGACTGATTTTTGTTAAGATATAATTCACACACTACAAATTAATGATTTTAAAGTGTACAAATTCAGTGCATTTAGTATATTCACAATGTTGTCCAACTATTACAACTAATACCTAAACATTTCATCACCCCAAAAAGAAATTCCATAATAGTAGTCACTCCTCATTACCCCCATCTCCTACTCTCTGGAAACCACTAATTTACCTTTTGTCTCTCTGGATTTGCCTATTCAGAACATATCGTATAAAAAGAATCAGACAATATGTAGTCTTTAAGATTTTTTATTTTGGGGGGCGCCTGGGTGGCTTAGTCGGTTAAGCGTGCGACCTTTACTTAGGTCATGATCTCGCGGTTCGTGGGTTCGAGCCCCGCATCGGGCTCTGTGCTGACTGCCAGCTCAGAGCCTGGAGCCTATTACAGAGTCTGTATCTCCCTCTCTCTCTGACCCTCCCCTGCTCACGCTGTCTCTCTCTCCTAGAAATAAAAAAATATATATATTTAAAAAATAGATGTTTTATTTTGGTAATTTTGATTTCAATTTATGTTTTAAGTTATTTTTTGACATATAAAAAGATGTACATAATTAATATATCCAACTTCATGAGTTTAGAGGTACGTATACTGTGAAGCAATCACAACAATCTGTCCAGCTCATCCTTATAAATGTATCTGTTGATGGACACTCATGTTGTTTCCATGTCTTGGCTGTCATGAACAATGCCACAATGAACATGGGAGTGCAGGTCTTTTTGAGATACAGATTTAATTTCCCTTGTATATATATATTCAGAAGTGGGACTGCAAGGTCATATGGTAGTTTTGTTGTTAACTTTTTTAGGGACTTCTATAATGTTCTTGATAATGGCTGCACCAATTTACATTCCCACCAACAGTGTGCAGGGTTACCTTTTTTCCCACATCCTCTCCAACACTTGTTATCTTTTGACTTTTTGGTAATAGCCACCCTACTATGTGTGAAGTGATATCACATTATGGTTTTGTTTTACATTTCCCTGAGGATAAGTCATGTTGAGATCTTTTCATAAAGCTGTTGGCCATTCGTACGTCATTTTTGAAGAGAAAAAAAAAAGTCCATTCCCCATTTTGGTGGGGGCAGATTATTCCTCTTACATATTTTCTTGTAAATAGTTGATTGACCATTGCAACCATTATATTAGCATTTAATAACCAAAGCACTCTGGTTATAAATGTGTAAAAATATAAGCAAAACAATCTGCTAGATAGTCAGCTCAGTATATCATTGACTACAGATTTCAATATGGATTATTTTGAATGAAAATAATGAATACTTCAAAAATTCTCAGTTAACTTTAGTTTTCTTACTAGAGTACAATTGACCTTATTTTTCACCAGCTTTATTGAGATATGTGACATATAACTTTGTGTATGTTTAGGTGTGATAATTTGATATATGTATGTATTACAAAATTGTTACCACAGTAAGATTAGTTAACACATCCATTACCTCATAGTTACCTTTTGCTGTGTATGGTAAAAACTTAACATTTACTCTCTTAGCAACTTTCAAGTGTACAATATAGTATTGTTAACTATAGTCACTATGCTGTATATTATATCTCCAGAACTTACTCATAACTGTAAGTTGGTACCTTTGACCAGATCACCCATTTTCTTCACCCCCTTGCCCCAGCAACTCCCCATCTACTCTCTGATTCTATAAGTTTGACTTTTTATATTGTATAAATAATATACAATATAAAATCATACCTTATTTGTCTTTCTATGTCTGACTCATTTCACTTAGCATAATTACCTCAAGGTCCATCTATTTTGCCACAAATGTCAGGATTTACACACACACACACACACACACACACATGTGTATAATCACATTTTCTTTACTTGTTCGTGTCTCAGTGGATGCTTAGGTTGTTTCCATGTCTTGTATATTGTAAGTAATGCTGCAATGAACATGGAGGTGTAGGTACCTCCTTGAGATAGTGATTTCATTTTCTTTGGATGTATATACAGTAAAACCTTGGCTTGTGAGCATAATGTGTTCCAGAAACATGTTTGTAATCCAAACACTTGTATATCAAAGTGAATTTCCCCCATAAGAACTAATGGAAACTCAGAAGATTTGTTCCACAACCCAAAAATATTCATGTAAAAATGATTACAACACTGTAACATAATACAGAATAATAAAATACAAAATATAAAGAAAAATATATTAACTTGCACATACCTTCGAAACCCTTCGTGGCTGATGTGAGGCAAACAAGAGAGGAGGGTTATTGTGTCAGATGACTTTCACTATCACTAGAAGATGTTGACTGCAGTACAGTATTAATTAACTCTTGTCATATACTGTATTTAGTGTAACTCACAATAAGGCAGCAGAGGAAAGGGTCTATATCTGCCGGCAGTCTGATAGAATGAAGCAAAGCATTCCTAAGCTTACTCTTTTAAGGAAGCAAAGAACTATCCATAAATGCTTTGAAGTGACAAAAAAACACGCTAGTGCCAGTTGTGGGCACCTTCCAGCACTCTGAAAAATCACTAATTTCTGCCAAACACCACAGCCTGAGACTGAGCATGTAAGCATGGGAGATAATCACTCACAATCCTTCAGCGAGAGGGAGAGAGAGAAGACACATTGGCTAAGTTGTGATCATGTGACATTTGAAGTCATGTACTACTGGTATTGCAAGACATTGCTCATTTATCAAGTTAAATTTTATTAGAAATATTTGCTCATCTTGCAGAACACTCACAGAACAAGTTACTCACAATCCAAGGCTTTACTGCATTCAGAAGAGGAATTGTTGTATTAGATGGTAATTCAATTGTCAATTTCTTGAAGGACCTCCATAATGTTTGCCATAGTGACTATACCAGTTTTCATTCCCCTAAGTCTACAAGGGTTCTGTGCCCATTTTTGAATTGGGTTGCTTGTGGGTTTTATTATTGAGTTGTAAGAATTACATCTATATTATGGTATTAACTACTAGTCATATATATGGTTTGCAAATATTTTCTTCCATTCTGTAGGTTGCCTTTTCATTTTGTTGATTGTTTTCTTTGCCATGCAGATTTTAAGTTGGTGTAGTCCAATTTTATTTATTTTTGCTTTTGTTGTCTGTGCTTTTGGTTTCAGATAGAAAATTGAGTAATTTTTTTAGAGTGATAACAAGCATTTATTAGCTCAAAAGAATGAGTTAGCTTTTGTATAAAGTGTGAATCTTTGGTTGAGGTTTACTTTTTTCCCTTTAGATTTCCAATTATTCTAGTACTATTTATTTTGAAAATGCTATCTTTCTTCTAGTGAATTGCTTTTTCACTTTTGCAAAAATCAGATGGGCATATTTGTGTATATCCACTTCTGGGTTCTCTATCTTGCTTCATCAATCTATGTGTCTATCACTCTGCCAATATCACACAATCATTATTACTGTATTTATATAATAAATCTTGAAATTGAACAGATTGATTCCTCCCACTTTGTACTTTTTCAGAATTGTTTATAAGCTATTCTAGTTCCTTTGACTTTTCATATAAATTTTACAATAATTCCTACCAAAACCTAGGCAAGGTATTTTTGTATGTATATTGTTTATATATTTATGTGTAATAGACATATACGGGCTACAATAGACCTTGTTTGGGTTTTGGTAAGACTTATGTAACATACGTATATCAATTTGGAGAGGATTGACACTTTTATTCTTTTGAGTCTTTCAATTCATAACCATGCTGTATCTCTCCATGTATTTAGATTGTTTTTTTATTTCCTTTCTTGTATAGTTTCCAGCATAAAATTTCTTTACATGTTGTTGCTTTACATCTAAGTCTTTCACTTTTTTAGCAATCAGAAATGATATTATATTTTAAAATTAAAAATTTGATATCCGTCTGTTCATTAGCTATTTGATGCCAAATTGATCATGAAAAAGGCAGTGTTTTGTCCTTATTGGAAGAGACACTCTAGATAAGGTTTGCCTTCTCCATGACATTCTTCTGCCAAACTACCATTCATGGACTTACAGAATTACTTACATGCCATAATGGTATTCCACACATCATTGCTTCTGATACAGGAACTCACTTCACATCGAAAGAAATGTGGTAATGGCCCTGCTCATGGATTTCACTAGCCTTATCATGTTCCTCATCATCATGAAGCAGCTAGCCTAATAGAATGGTCGAATGGCCCTTCGAAGACTCAATTACACTGCCAGCTAGGTGGCAATACCATACCTTTCAGGACTGGGGCAAGGTTTCACAGAAGACTGACTATGCTCTGAATCAATGTTCTGTATATATGGTGCTATTTCACTTATTGTCATGAGTCATGGGCCCAGGAGTCAAGAGGTGGAAATTGGAGCTGCTCCACTCATTATTACCCCTAGCTACCCATTAGTAAAATTTTTGCTTCCTGTTCCTCTGTGCTGAGCCAGAAGGGAAAGATATGGCATTAACCAACCTAAGCTGCTGTCCCTGTTCTCCCCTAGCCTAGTAGACTGTGATGGACCCATTCAAGCTCCAAGGCAGGAAGGGCAGAAGTCAATCCTCTGGGGAGGCTCCTCAGGAAAGTTGTGGTGTGGGATGTGCAAACCATCTCTTTCCCTTCCCCCAGAAAATCCAGGAGTCTGAGGGTTTCTTTTTGTTCATATGGGATTGCACTGGAGGCAAGGACCGGGCTGAGGCGTCTTGAATCCTCCCACCAGCTTCGATGAGTCTGGTTTCGCAGTCACTCAAAGTACAGGAAACTTTCACTTTGGTTTTTTGTTTTGTTTTGTTTTGTTTTGTTTTGTTTTGTTTTTGTTTTTGGTGAGCCGAAGTGTTTTATTAAAAAGGTTCCTGAGTAGTTTTCCCACCATGTTTCCTTGCCAGCCATCTTGTGGGGTTCCAGGTGGCTGGCTTGTGAGAACCGAGGTTTTTGTGTCTCCCTGCTCCACGGTGCTGGTGGCCACCACCATGACGCTGCCCTGTCTCCAGCTCTGCTGGGGTTCCCTGCTGGCCTGCCTTCCCTTCCTTCAGCTACTACCCACCGTCCCGCCCCCCGCTTGCTGTCTATGATCTCCCTCCAGTTGTCACTCCAGGACAGCAGTCGTCTCTGTGTGGGGGGCAGGGTGAGGTGCTGGTTGTGGCAGCAGGTGAACAATATGTGCTCCCAGCTTGGGGTCTCCTCTTGGCCTGGGACAGGAAGCGGGAGAAAGGCAGGGAGATGAAGTCTGTAATCTGGCTATTTTTACTCCCTCCCTGA
This sequence comes from Proteles cristata cristata, assembly GCA_017311185.1. Taxonomy (NCBI): domain Eukaryota; kingdom Metazoa; phylum Chordata; class Mammalia; order Carnivora; family Hyaenidae; genus Proteles; species Proteles cristata. The sequence goes on along the minus strand of JAESUZ010003053.1, from coordinate 6,968 downwards.
TCCCAGCAGGCCAAATGCCTGGAAGGTTGCCAAGAAAACAGGTCTAACCTCGAATGGTGTCCTTGTCGTCAATGAGCAGGTCCCCCAAGACCACTGTCTTGTCCTTTGTCAGGATGATGCGCTCCACAAACTGCGGCCCCAGGTGGTTCTCCACCCAGCGGTACTGTGGACGGGGGCACGGGTCTGTCAGCAGGGCCAGGAAGCAGGTGGGAGTGGGGTCTCCTGCCCTTGAGATGCTGCTCCCCTTCCCCTACCCCCACTTCCTGTGTTTCTGCTGGTTTATGTTTAAAAAAAAATTAAGCATTTATTTTGAAAGAGAGAGCACAAGCAAGAGAGCAGGGGAGAAGCAGAGAGGGGGAGAGAGAGAATCCCAAGCAGGCTCAGCGCCATCAGCACAGAGCCTGACCCTTAACTGGCTGAGCCACCCAGGTGCCCCGCTGCTAGGTTACTTTAAATCTCAGGACAGAGGAAGCAGTGTGCTCTCAGGTGCTGGGGCAGCCGCACCTTCTCACCCACACAGTGTTCTTACTTCGTCAGAGGGCTGGTGCAGATGAAGACCTCGGTGCTGCACAAAGGGGCACAGGTTAGGGTTAGGGTGGTGCCCTCCCTCTTCTCCACCGCCCCTCCCCTCTTTGCCCTTCCTCACTCCTGCATGTTGTTCATCTCCTGCAGGGCTTCCAAGGCTCCTGGGATAGGCTCCAAGTCTAGGAAAAAGCCTGGGGCTCCATACACACTGGCCACTTTGTCCTGAAGGATACCATGTTCTTGTCCCAGCTTCTGCCTCCAGCAGATCTAGCCCCAGTGAAGATTCTCAAAGATTCCTGGGGGGCTTTGGTCCCCAAATCAGAGCCACAGGGAAAGGAGTTTGCTCAGGGGGAAGCACTCCGACGGACTTTTGTGCCCAGGGTGAACAACGGATTCTAAAGTAAAGGTTTTGTTAAACAAAGGGGGAAGACCATCTTGCCCAACAGGAGGGCTCCCATTCCTGGGTGTGGTGGGGTCGGGGCTCGGGCTCCCTTGCATCCGATGGGGTCTGGGCCCTTGCTACCGGGTATCCGGTGGGGTCGGGGCTCCCCGCTCCCGGGGACACTGTGGGTACTGGGCTCCCTGCCCGCTTAGACACCCGGCGCTGCATTCCCGCCCTTTCCCTGCCTACCGCCAGGTCTGGCCACAGGGCTCGGTACTGCTCGCGGGCGAGGAAGCCGTGGTGCTCTTCCAGTGCCACGTGCGGCTCCCCAGGGAAGTGGCGGCGGAATCCCCGCAGGAGGCCGGCCTCGAAGTCGGCCAGCACGCCATCCATGTCCACCAGCACCTGCACCGGCCGCGTGCACCGCGCCGCCATCGCCGCGGAGGCAGGGCTGGGGGCAGGAATCTTTCACTTTGTTTCTGGATTTCCTACAAATAAAATTTCCCCATGAGTTGCTGCTAAATGGGTATATTTGTCAGAAGAATGATGTTCCTGGGCTTCCTACTCTGCCACCTTGCAGATGTCACTCTCAAGGTCTTTTTCAAGCTTTGTTAGGATGAATCAAATATGAGCCTTGCTTTAGGTTTATCTTAGCCTTACTGTTAAGGTGTTATAGGCTGAAAAATGCCCCCTCCTTCAAAGATATAGTCATTTCTAGATCCCCAGAATCCATCAATATTACCTTTTATGGTAAAAGAGTGAATGTTACTGTATGTGTAAAATATATGGTTTAGTTTGGATATTGAAAAGAGGAACTTATTTTTACTTATCTGGGTAGATTCTAAATGCAATCACATGTATCCTTATAAGAGCAAGGCAGAGGAAGTTCACACACACACACACACACACACACACACACACACACAGGAGAAGGTGATGTGAAGATGCAGGCAGAGATTGGAGTGATGCAGCCACAAGCTAAGGAATGCCAAGTCATCCATTAGTCACGAGAAGCTAGAAAAGGAACACATTCCATAAAACCTCTGGGTGGAGTGCAGCCCTGACGGCACATTGATTTTGTGCTACTGGCTTCCAGAACTGCAAAAGAGTATATTTCTAGTATTTTAAGCCATCAGGTTTGTAGTAATTTGTTATAGCAGCCACAGGAAGCTAATTCTTCTGAAATCTAGTGAGTGCTTCAGGTTTCAGTAACATTTATCCACTTTAGCTGGATGGGAGTCAAATGTGTCCCATCCCTGCATATGAGCACTAGAAATTATTCAACTGCGATCTTTCTATTAACTGTTATTTGCCTTTTGGCATTTTACCGGATGCACGCACATCTTAGTATTCAACAGAGTAGTCACAGGGAACCCTTAGCAGATTCCTGGTGTGCTTTTTCTGCATAGTTTCCCCTCTCTCATACTCTGCTTTGAAAATTCCAAATGCCGCAGCTTCTGTAAAATACAATCTCTGTCTTCTCAACTAACTGGTAGTGTTTCATTCTACTTGGCTTCCCTTTACATGTGCTGCACTTTAGGAAGTGCCTGTAGACAAAAAACAAAAGTGTGATTGTAGGGCTCTTTGTAGCATCAGTTGGGAAACTGACCTTGATATTATAGCTTGAAAATCAGCAAATAATGGAATTATAGCAGATATGCAGAGTCATCTTAAAGAGAAAACATAGAAAACTTACTGAATGCAATAAGGGAAAAAATGTGTCAACCTAGAGTTGGTTTGATCCTGTTGAAAGCACCCCAAAGATGATGAATTAAAAACGAAAATATTGGCAGGGACAGTTCTAAACTTGTTCAGGAAAGAATGTGCCCTAGAGTTATATATCTTAACTTCTGGTAGTTGTAACCAAAATGAAAAAACGAGCCTCAGGTACCAAAGACAGCTAATGCAAGAGAAGGTTATTTAAACTAGAATTCGGATGCTAACTGTGTCTTTTTATTTTTCCACAGAGCTCTTTGATGAAGTCAGAGACGTGGTAGGTAGGTAGCAGTCAAATATTTTGACATTACTATACTACTTTGTTACCTTTTTCTTTGGGAAAGGCGAGTCAGAAATCTGACCTATGGAAAACAGTGCCTTCTGGAAGATTTTTATGAAAGTATGATTCTATGGCTGCTTTTGTGGGCCGTAGTTTTCTCAATTGGTTTGGTAGTTTTCCTGCCAAAATTCTATCCCTTTCCCTGTGATGTATTCTGATTTTCCTTGCTAGTTTGTTGGGTCTGTTTGGGGTTGGGCAATGAGCCTAGGTTCCCAGTGAATAGACATTCTAGAGAATGGTGGAAAGTAAAATGTATGCAAATGAAGAGGTCAGTTGACGTCAAAAGAGCAAGGTAGTTGACTTTCTATCACTTCAAAAAGTCCCAGCTAATCACCCTTCAGTGTGGATGGTAGATACTTGCCTATAAGCAGTTATAAATTTTTTTCATATGAATATCCTCCCTCAGTATATACCAGTCTGGCTTCAAGCCCTTGTGAAGATCTTGTAGTTCTCACAGTATTGACCAGTTAACAGGTATTAGCTGTCCTGGGGGTAGAAAACATAGCTGCTTTGTAAGCAGTATTTCATGTAAAAGAATGTTTTATGTTGCAGTCCAACTCTTCTGAGTAGATGGAAGTATTGAGTTGTCCATAGATAGAATGTCAGAAGTATTCCTCAAAACTTGGCATTTAGGCATTAATAATGGATACCATTATGAAGGGCTTTCAATGGTACTCTTCAATCTTGATGTTAGAAACTTCAAAGATGCTGGAAGCTACATAGATGAATAATTTAAATTATTATGGATGCGAAACGATTAGGAACCAGAATAAGGATAAAGTGTGAGGAATTTTTAGTGAGGAATTCCATAATCACCAGATTGAAGTTATGCCAGTGGAAAGGGTGCAAGTTAATGATAAATTTTAATGTTGTGGAATCTTAGAGACACGGGAGCTATGAGCAGTATATTATATCCTTGACTTCCCAAAGGTATTTCTTGTTTTGGCCACAGGTCTCCCAGATGTTATTATATTGGAGGATATTGTATTGATATGGATGCCCCAAAAGCCTATGTGAACTTTAGTCAACATCTTGAAAAATCACTGGACATAAAAGTGTCTTTGGATAGGCGTGTATTTGAGGGCGGACACTCTAAATAGGGGGAAGCCTATTAGTTGGTTCTTTTCATTTTTGTTTTTGGGTGTACCCGACTTTTAGTCCAGCACTAGCATGGACTTCCTCTGTGAGATCACTTTTTTTAAGTTGATTTATTTATTTGAGAGAGAGAGAGAGAGAGCAGGAGAGGAATAGAGAGAGAAGGAAATAATCTCAAGCAGACCCTGCACTGTTAGCACAGAGCCTGATGCAGGGCTCGAGCTCACAAATCATGAGATCATGACCCGAGCCAAAATCAGGAGTCAGATGCTTAACTGACTGAGGCACTCAGGAGCCCTGATCATTTTTTAAAAATTATAGCTGCAGATGAATGCCCCTAAAGGTATCAGTTTGGATGATGTGCCAGGACATGCTTGGTAGGTCAGATGATCTGGCCTCAAACCTGGTGATTTGGGTTGTCTAGTAAAATCAAAGGATTCCAGGAATGTGATATACCTAGCATTGTGCCAGCCCCCTCATACAAAGTAAGCACTCTGGTATTGGAAGACTTGGCCTCAAGCTCAGGGATACAATTCAAGTCCCTAATGTAACCCATGGGCCCCGGATCCCAGATTAATCATATTCCCATGTAGTTTTGCCTTCTATTCTGAAAATGCCTTCTGGTAAATGGCGTATTTGTCTGAAATTCCAGGTAATGAAGAGACAGATGGTGTAGGGCCATAGTAGGAATAGCTGGAACTTAAGGCAGAGTGCAGTATAAGATAAAGAGCATAGATTTCCTTAGGATATAGTGAGGTACTTGGATCTTACTCTGTAAAAGTAATAGACTAGGAAGTTGATATGGTCAGTAACACACTGATAATGCTATTTTTTCCATGTTTTCTCATGAGCATGTCAATATAATTATCTTTTTCTCTCCCAACATGGGATAAATGGAACTAAGAGAGTTCCATTTAAACTAAGATGACCTTGGTACCTGGTTACAGTGTAAAGGCCATGGCATACCACCCAGAATTCTGTTATAAAATGTCCTCCTCACTGCCTTTTGTAGGTAAGGGTAAGAGGTGAATCTTCCACCCTGGTTTAGTATAGCAACGGGTTTCCAGTGGCACTGGAATTGGTGAACAAAGTGATTAGCCTTGCTTTGGTACATATTCAGAGGCTAGCATGTCCAGGAGGCCTGTGGCATGCTCCATTTATTTCTCTACTTTTGCAGACACATCTGTATTCATGCTTTGAGGCTTGTTATTTCTGAAAAAATAGTAGGACTCTGATCAATCCATCATTTCCCCCTGAGATTTGCTGAGAACCCAGAATGCAGGGCTTATTCTTTCCACTCAACAAATGGCATTACAGGTTATCTCCTAACTGGTGGGGCTACTGAAGACATATATTGCAAGCTCAACTCTCCTCATATCCTGCCAGAACCTGAAGTATGTAGATTCCCTCCTAATCTGGGGTTCCATGTTGTTAGTGAATTTCCTCAAAAGCAAGAGGGACAGGGCTGCGGTGCTGGTTGAAGGCAAAGGTTCCTAATTCTGTTCTTGCTTTGCCCCTTAAAGCATCATGCTGAACACTGGAGGGCACCCTTGTGCCATTAGAAGTTCAGAGTGCTGGGTATCAGTAGAACCTGCAAACAACTGTGTGGGATGCACAGCATTTTGCTCAGTCTTCTGAGGGATATATCAGATGGTGCCACTGAGGCCCAGGCTCAATAAGGAGGTATGAGGAAGAGGATTAAGTACTGTTTAGTAATTCTGGTAATGGTGGCCTTATGTTTTAGGCGGAGCTCCTTGGGGCGTGGGCATGAGAAGAGAAATTAAAGGAGCCAATTAAAAGGGACATATACTTTCAACTACCATACCCCTTCTTTGCTTCACAGACTTGCTCATTTTCCAGTATTTCCCATCTTAGTAAATAGTACCACCTTATTAAAGTCATCAAACTGGTGGTACCGTATGGGACACATTCTTCTTTCCATCTTCTTTCTCTCTCTCTCTTTTTTTTTTTTTTTTACAAATAGTTTATTGTCAAATTAGTTTCCACATAACACTCAGTGCTCATCCCCACAAGTGTCCTCCTCCATGTGCCATCTTATTTCTCATCCAAATACCTCATTCATTTCATTCTATTCTCTAAATATCTCTTAAATTCACATAATTTTCCAAATTACTCATCACCGGCCACCATCTTCTCTCACTTGGATTACTGCAATGGCCTTATAGACGTTCTCTTCACATGCAATATTGACTTATCCCATTTATTCTCCACCCAGCAACCAGAGCCTATCTCAAATGTAAATCTAACCATGTTACTTCTCTGCTTGAAATCACTTAGTGGACATTCTTTGCCTTCAAGATCATGTTTAAATGCCTTAACGTGAAATTTGTTTATGTTTCTTTGGGAGCATCTATCATGTGCTATGTACAATGTTAGAGACATTGAGGATGAATTCATGAACAAAACATATACAGTCTCTGCTTTCATGAAGCTTAATTATTAGTTGTAACAAATGTGGAGGTTACAATAGAGTGACATTGAAGACTACACATGATATGGCTTCTGCTCCCTGCTCTAGCTTCTGGTCTTGCCATTCTCTCTTCTCTCCTATCTTGCCATCTACTTACTGCTCCTACAAACTCTGCAGTGCAGCCAGGCAGAACTATTTGCAGTTTGTACATGCTTCTCCTCTTTCATGCCTTCACTACTTTGGACAGACTATTTTCTTTCTATGAAGAATACCTGCCACAACTTCTACATCAGGTAAAATCTTATTCTTCCTTCAAAGCTCATTTCAGATGTTGTATCTTATAGGAATCCCTCCTTTGCTTTATCCTCCAAGCCTCTGTTAGATGTCACTGTAATCCCATAGAATTCTTGTGTTTACTTCTGTCATAGCATTTTCCGTACTGCATTGTAATTGTTTTCTTCTTTTTTTCTTCTGTTTTT